>UFQX01000030.1:1170253-1359694 GCA_900497675.1 Arapaima gigas
GGGGGGGGGGGGGGGGGGGGGGGGGGGGGGGGGGGGGGGGGGGGGGGGGGGGGGGGGGTTAAACCCCTTAAACTGGTGCACACGAGTGTTAGTGCAGTTATGCAACAAATCAAACCATCACGACAGAATAACAAAGCTTGCAGGATAGCTGACTGAATAGTCTACAGGGCCCGGTGGGCCACGGGCCAAAGCTCGCCACTGTCCAGCAGCTGACCTGACCGCCGGAGCTTTGCCGCTTACACCGCCACCCCCATACCAGCCACCCTCAGCCCCGTCCCCAGCTCACTGCTGAGCTGTTTGTTTAGGAATCTCGCCCTCACCCTGAAAATTGTATTCCATCGACCATGCTCGCTATCAACACACAATTATCTGACTTAATCATGTGGAACAGTAGCAAATTCACCTGGGGCTTAGGAACTAATGACATTCTCCTCTGGCCTGCTTTAGTGAAATGGCCTGGCTCCTGCCGCAGGAACAGGGAGATTGCTTAAGAAAATTTGCTTTTTGTTTGCCCCCCCTTTTCTCCCTCCCACTTTCTCTGTGTCTTTCAGTCACCTTTTCTCCCCCGCCCCCTTGCATAACCCTCTCTCTATTTTCCCCCGCATTTTTATTCCGCAGCATATGGCGTCCCAGCATGCCTCAGTGGCAGCCCGCGGTGAAAGGGCCCGGGCACAGTGTACTCGTCGACGCCCGCGCTTGGCAGGGAGCGGCAGCCTCCCAGGACCTCGGCGGTGGAGGAGCGGGAGAACGTCTCAGACCTGGGGGAGGTCGCGAGCGGGTGGAGGTCGGCATCCCGGCCCCCACGCCGACGACGCGGCGACCCTGCATTCTCGCTGCATAATTAGGGAGGGATTGTGTGCAGTCAGCATGGCGGAGACGTCTCTGTGGTCTGTCGCGGCGCCGCAAGAGCCGCGTAGTAGCGGAGCGGTTTCATCTCACACATTATACCGCCAAGCTTGTTGCTCATAATGACATATCAATACAAGCCTTTGCTTTCCATCACACATTGTATTGATGTGTGAAATACCATCTCACCATGGGCAGGGCAGAGGCACCTCAACCTGCCCGTAATGACAATATTGCAGCGCGAAGTGAGCGAGATGCGCGGCACGAGAAGCCTGGAAGCAGACCTGTGTCCTCCGTGGCCTGAAACAGACCTCATATCCATTTTGTGGAATATTTTTGCTCCCTTGCGCCCATGAGCGAGGCAGGTGCTCCTCTTACACACATCCGTTTAGAATACATTTACATTTGTTTAATAGACAAGCGTGGCTTTGCATCTGTCAGCTGTATATGAGAGACGCTGACCTAACCCTTTCATTTTGCTGATTATCACATGAATTCTTACCTTGAAAAAAGCCACGATATGCTCAAGGTCACAACTAAAGTGCTTTTCTGTCCATTTCAGCCCCACAGAGTGTTGCTGGATTCGTCGCTCATGAGCGGGAGGCCTTACTTTGGTGTTGACAAAAACTCTGGTTTTAAACCAGGCTCCGCCATCTTGCTGTTAATTGAAAATGGCACCAAAGTAATTGAATTTAAGGCTTTAGGACGCGTGTTAGAGCACAACGCAGGAATCGTAGTCGAGATCCACCCAAGTCCATGTCATGGTTTAATAGCCTGGCAAAATTCATAAAACGCCCCTCGAGGCCTCCATAATCTCTCCTTTTTTCCTACTTAATAGGAGATAATAAGGAGTGTGGGCCCAATGAATTGGTGTGCAACAGCGGCTTTAGTTTCATAATTAATACCGGCGTTAGAAACAGATTTGCGATTTGGCAGCATGGGTCCCCGCATCTGATATTGCGTCTCTCAACACAGGGAAGTCTCCACTGCGTCCCTGTACCCTGCTATTGAGCTAATCGCATTTTTTGTTCAAAAGCATTAATTCTCCAACTAAAGCCTGTTATCTCATTACGGTGCAGTGCGATGGGATTCGATGGCACCCTGACATCTGCATTTATTCGCCTCAAAATTAGTCTTGACACGAAATTAATGGAAAAAGAAACACGGAGAACATTAGAGATTAGACAACGGGCCAAGTGCCACAGAAATTTGTTTTAATCTTTTTCGGTGGCAGCTTCACGACTTCTGTGGCTTCTGGGGCTCCTTGAATATCTGTTCTGGATTGTTTACTTGTCTAACGCTGATTTTCACCACATTGGCCTGACACTATTTTCACCCATGCTGCTGGACAAAACGGGGTTTTTTTCATCTCAGGTGTGGGCTGGCCATGGTTGTCTAGTCACAGTTGTGTTGTAAATCTATCGTTCACGTTTTGTCTGAAAGTTTTTCTCACAAAATGCTCCAATGGTCTTTCCATGAATGTGGAATGGTGTCAATTGTCTCTAGAAGCCTCCTGTAGCCTCAGGACCATCTTCAGCTGCCTTTTATACGGTTGCGTGGCTCAAGCTTCTCCATGGTGACTGGCAATATATGTGAAGCTTTTACCTGTCTGGTAAGGCAGTAACAACAGGTATTTGCTCATCTGGACAGAACAGGACACCAGTTCGCAACACAGGACCAGTCAAAAGTTTTCTGGAAATTAGTCTATTTCAAAACTGACAAGATATTTGAGATGTTTGTCATTCTGGTCCTTTTCTAGATGATTCTTGCAAAACCAGGTGGTTCTACTAGACAACAACTAGATTTAACTAAATGGTTCTTGTGTTTCAGGTCCTTGTTCTGCTCCAGAAAAAAGAGCTGCTCAAACAGCCATAACCCTGAGGAACCACAGGTCTCTGCAGTGCACTTTGTTTGCCGACCTCCATGGCCATGGTGACAGCCACCAGCTCTGTCCAGAAGTGGCCCAGCACTGGACCATCACACTACCTCTTCTGTGGTGAACCTTGGGAACCACATACACATGCACACACACACTTACACGCGCACACAGCTCACCCTCTCTGTCTCTTAAAAATATTTGACGGTTGGATCCAAATAAGATTTTGAATCAAGACTGTCTCTCAGGCATGTAGTTTCTCGGGTTTTTGGCTGATGTAAGTTTGCCTTCAAGAAGGTGTACTCAGCCTTCTGACTGGAGGATGTCAAGACACCTTCACATTTGTGCACGTTGTGGATTTTTCAACCAGTAAGTGTGACAATGAGGACCAGGTAGCCAAATTCCCACCAAACAGATTCACACAGACCCACTGAATAGGTTCCCCAATCAACAGCCCATCTCCAGAAACTTACCCCCCTCATCCCCATATAGAAAAGGTAACACACACACACACACACACACACACACACACACACAGTCTCCTCTTCCTCCTGCTAACTGACAGGGGCTGATTCAGTAGCAGCACTGATAATTCCTTCTGTTTGAAAAAGAGATGAAAGCGTTCATGGATGAAAGAAACTTGGATTTAATCTCCCCCCCACCCTCACCCTCTCTCATCTCCCATGCTGCACTGCTCATTTTCTCCAGGAGAGGGGGGAAGACAGAGGGGAACGTGAGCAAGAGAGAAATGGGAAGCATAACCTCATCTTTGTCACCGAGGAGGGAGAAGAAAGAGCAGTTAAACACAGTATAATCAGACGACCCCTCAGTAGAAAAGATTACAGTTAAATCCTAGTCCAGAGAAGGTGTGGAAGGGGAAAGATAAAGAGCAACTTTTGCCAGCACCCTCATCCTCCTCATCTTCCTCCTCATCCTCTAGCATTCACAATGAGTGGCCCTGAATCTGGGGATTGTGCAAGTAATCAATTTCTGCTGTACCTGAGCTGTGTTGTCCACAAAGGGCCTTCAGGTGTCCGCTGGGCGTGAGCGAGAGAATGGGAAGAGCAAGAGGAGGAGGAATGAACGAGGGTTAAAAGGGGGAAAGAGGGATGGAGGGCTGGTCAGAGTAATGGACCAGGGGTGTGGGATGAGTAGAGAAAGTGACAGTATAGGGAGGAAGGCAGGGAGATGGACTGGGGCATGTGGGAGAGCATTGCAGGGTGTGGGTAATCCTGTACCCAGCTGGTCAGTGGTGACTGACAAGCCCACCCTGTGGACTGCTCTGTGTGACACAACGCCCCGGGACAGGTAGGACCCTGGCCCACCGCCCTGTTAATAACATGTTTAACAGGCCGCTTGCGGGGCTCCCGAATCTTCATTAAGTGAAGGAAGGCAGCGTCGGAGGAAGAAGGGCGCCGGGGCACGGGGGTGACGAGCAATCACCGACCTCATTATGCACACAAAAAAGGGTCCATCAGATGAGATAGCAGGAGACTCGGGGGCACGTGGGGGTGGAGGGTGTGCCGTAAAGGAGTCGGAGAAGGAGGGGGAGACTGACAGGGGAAAGGACTGGGAATGGAAAACAAGGGGCAGGACTGAGGGAAGGGGGTGAAGGGGGCAGATGGGATTCCTAAAAGAGTGAAACGAAGGAATTATAGAACATACTGGAAGGAAGGGGTGAGAGACCACCCAGAGTTCTGTGTAAATTATTATGCTGCATTAATGCTTCATTTGCAGGCATCGTTCTGCAACGATCACTCACAATTCACGCAGCTGCCGGGATCCAAAGCCATGTTGTTGTCCTGGTGCCGACCCACTCGGACTTGGTGGCGTCAGTACAGTCCTCTCTCTGCTCTGTGAGTCACCTTCTCTGCAGTGGATGTTTCAGTTAGTGTGCAACCCGCTGCCCACGTCCCAAACGCACCAGCTCCAGAAGGGCTGAAGTGGGTGGCTGGCACTTAAATGACCTGTGTGGTGCAATGCAGCCAACCAGGGAAACTAGATTGTATGGAAAACATTGCAAATTTATTGGCGGGAGGCGAGAAACAGTGCAGAGGTGGTGGGCTCCGATCAGGTCCCTGCGTCCCAGGGTCTGCAGTCAGGAAGCGGAGCGATTTCAATGATTCGGGCGCGTGGGGGCTGAGTAATTACACCCCTTGGGTTGACCCCAGGATGCTTGACAGAACAGCACCAGGCAGCACTGCAAATGAGAGGTACTGGAAAGGGAGGGGGGGGGGGGGTGTATTTGTACATACACACAAATGTGTGTGTAGGCCTGTGCGAAACGGTGTAGTTCTGGTCAACATTACTGGCAACCTTGTATTTTAGGAATATTGTAAAATATCTGCTTAAAACATGGGTAGTGAAACTGATTTGTTCTAGATAGCCTCATTTGTTTGATACAGAGACACACAGGATAAAACAGTAACAGTTAAAAAAGGACATGTGTACAAAGTATAAATAGTATAAAACTTTAAAATTGCTCAACTACTGGGCCCCTTTTGAACAAGTCAGATGTGTTTGATTAGAACTAGATTTTCTTTACAGTGAAGTTAAACTCACCTCCAATAAACTGCCAGAACTCCAACAACATGAGTTCAGCAATGATTAACCAATGAATGTGACTTTGTTTAAAAAAGGTCACTTTCATTCCCTGTTCCTTTCTGACAATGATGAAGACAAGAGAACTGTCTGAGACATCAGAAAAAAACCATTATGACCAAACATAAAAATTCGGAACAATACAAGGCCACCTCCAGAGAGCCTCCTGCAAACATTTAAAAGGCAAAAAAATCACAACTGAAGAGTGGGAGAAACTACCAGAAAAAAGTTGCAAGAAGCTTATTGATATTGGAAGAAATGTTTGGAGGTTGGTATCATTGTCCAGGGTTGTGCAACCAAGTGTTAGAGAAGGTGCCTTTAATATTGCCAAAGTCATATTTTCTTTTTCTTATGTGGAAAAAACTACATGTAAGTTGAACAGACATCTTTTTGTCGTATAACTTTGGACATCCTATTGAAACATTCTGATGATCAAAACTTGGTAAATTTCCAGTTGTTTCTGATTACACCTGAAATGTAAGGGTGCCAATAATGTTAACCAGAACTGTACGTGCACGTGGATGTTTGGGTGAGTTTTTGAGTGACATCGTGGTACCGTCCTGTCCGTCACTTCTGTACTGCAGTTCACACCTCTGCAACCCACCAAAGGCCCTGTTAAGCTGGAGTGGACCAGGGATGGGAGCCATTTCTTTCCTTCTCCTTGTTCCCCTTTTCTAATGATGTGCAGAGCCACAGGTTCGCAGGAGAGAAGGGGCATGAGAACAGCCAACCTCTTGCAATGAGCAAATAGTGGACAAATACATAAAAAGATGGAAAATAATCTGTTAGTGTATCATATGTTTCACAGGTTAGGCAGCAGAATGATTGACATGTAAAGTTAAACTGATTTTGCTGTGATTTACTGAAATGTATTAAATACTGCAGATTAGTATGACGGCATGGCTTCAAGTCCTTATGTTCCTATCATGTGGTTTAAGAAGACACCTTTTTCAGTCAGCCATGGAAGTCAAAGTGAAGATATGTGGTTTATACATGAGAGTCCTTCTGAGGAGGAGATTCAGCTACATCATGTGGTCATATATGTTCTTTAATCCTTTTTACTGGTTGCCAAAGGATGTTGCGGCAGTAAGCCGAGTTTTAACTTCATAGCAAAAAGAAAGTTATCTGTATTTTGTCCTCTTGCAAATGACACGACGCTTAAGAACTGCCAACCTCGTTTTAATGACATTTTTGCTGGAAAAGGGAAAAGAGATTAAAATGCCCGGGCGCATTCACGTTAGCCCTCCTGCAGTAATTGTTCTGGACAGTCCCATCTCTTGGGGACAAAGACCCCAGTGATGGAGAAGACAAACAGTGGAGGCCAGCAAAGTGCAGGCGTCGGTATATGAGCGAGCACAAATTCAGGTGGAGGGCTTGTGGGGCAGTGAGACTGGGGGGGGGGGGGGGGGGGNCAGAGGACAGAGTGGGGTCGGGGGATGATTGGGGGGGGGGGGGGGGGTTGGGGGGGGGGGGGGGGGGGGGGGGGGGGGGGGTGTGACACACAGGTAATGAATCTGCCAACAGATTTCTGAAAAAAGAGGGGAAAAAAAAACTTAACTAGGAGTTATGATTGAATCTGCTACAGCATTCATTAAAATCCACCTAAAAACATCAATTCCTTACACTGATTTTGAGGTGGCTCTTGGTGACAGAGATGTTTCACCTGCATTGAACAGCACAAACAAATGTGACAGCCTCAGATGTAATTACAGTCACCTTGTTCACAGGTGACATTAAGGAAGCTGAGAGCGGAGGTAGACGCTACAGATGCAGGGATCATGATGGTTTGATGCATCAACCACAGTCCTGCCAAAAGCTTTTTTCAACCTTCAGTATGTTGATGTATCTTAGGCATGCATTGCAGCACTGAACTTTAGGAAAGATGTGAGTTCAGAAATGTATAATAAGTAATAATTTTAGAGTAATCTAGTGCACTTGTATCGCAATAATCCATCCATAGTCTGTTTTATCTGTATTTTTATTAGATTCATTTTTCAAGAACAGTCTTTTACAATTTATGTCCAACAAATTATATCTGTTGTGGTTTAACTAAAATACAGTATATTTATATGAACTTTGAACATGGGAACAGTTCAGGGAAGATGTGCTGAGGAGAAAAGAGCAAATGTGTTGAATAGAAATCATACGGAGTTGAGAGCAACTGATAAATCAAGACTGCCCTCTTGCGGCGGCCGTGTGCAACAATCTCACCTTCCTCACCGAGAAAATTTCCAGCAGGAAAATCTTCAGCTGGAAACTCCTATCACTTCTTCAGCTGTCGCTGTCCCTGTATGCTGTCACTATTGAGAAGCTCTCAGGCCCAAGTACCTAATCAATCCCGTGAGCTTTTCTGCCAGTGCTGGCATTGCAAAAAGCCACAGAACCCCTAGTGAAAGTCTTTAAGCCCCAGGGAGGCTCAGAACTAATATTAAACTAAATATGTGTGTGAGTAAATTGGGCTCACTTTGGCAGTTGCCTGATGATAGGATCTGAGAGGGTTTCAAAAATAGCGACCACTCGAGCGTAAACCAAGCTTTTGGCACGCCGCTTGTAAGGCGATCATCATAAACACATAGTTCTGCAGCTGTGCTCCCCAGTGTTGCTGCATTACACCACAGTACAGTTACTGGACTCACCTGCCATTCATATATCTCACTGCTTCCACCACCTTAGGCAAACCTGTCAGCCACATGCACTCCTGTATTCCACTCATTCATTTCATTTGATGGGTGTCCAGGTCAGGAACTGGCCTAGCTATTGGCATAACTAACTGATTTTTGTACCTCGGTAGTCTATGTCACATGTCCTTCATGATTCTAACACCAGTATAGAGTCACGGCTGGATGTGGCTCTGGGATGATCCTGTTCATGCACTGTTAGCACTGGGCTGTCCTGTAGCAGTGTTGCCTGATGGCCTTGGGAGAGGCACATGGGAGGCTGTCATGTAGATTTTGGCTGGAAGGGGGGGGGGGCAGCTCACCACAGACCCCAGCGATTGTCACACTGTCCTCACACTGCTCGAGCTGCAAACACAAATGCAGTCTAACAGCACGGGAACGTGGACAACATAACCCACAGCTTGATTTCCTTCCACACATGTCGAACAAACAGCTAGTCAGACTAAAAATGCAACTGGCTCAATAATTCACAAATTTACTGAAAGAATTTACATTCTTGTATCTATTCTTTTGAACATCAAATGTTAATACTGTTAAATATAAAGATATACTATTTACAGGGAAAATATGGCCTCGTGCAGTTTTACTACTCGGATACCTTGTGGGTGGCACATTTAAATACCGCTTCTATTAAGAACATACAAAGAAAAAAACACTGGTCAAAGCAATATTAAAAAAATAAAAGTTTGTTGAAAAGAGTATTGTATGCAGGTTCTTTACAATACAAGTGACAAATCTACCTGTGTCTCTACATACTTTCGTAACTATCTCACACAGCGTGAAGCGCTCATACATAAAGCACGGCTTATCATTTTTCACAAATTAGAAAATGTCAGAAATGAAGAAATGTGGCAAACATCTGTACTAAATCCATCAAGCTGGCTTTCCAACCTGTCTAACTTGTTTATTTCACACTGCTGATGAATGACACAGTAGTGTTGTAACACAGCGAGCGAGTGAGCAAGCGTGCACGTGTGCACACACACACACACACACACACACACACACACACACTGTAGTTTTGAGCTTCAGCTGCAAAATGACTTCAGTGTGACCAGACTGAAAAACACACCTTTGCTTCAGTTGCGGAACCACTGGTTAAAAAAGAAAACCTGTTATGCGTGACCTGATCCCAAAGATTTTGATTTCACCTGGTTCTTCCTACCCAGTATTTCATCACCGCAGGAACGGTCCACTCAAAACTGCTGAGCGCCATCGGGTTTCACTGGTACTGCAGACGCAACGACCGTCCAATCAGCATGAAGAGAAGCCCCGCCAGAAGGGAGAAGAAAACACCCACGGGTGCAAACATGAAGGACAAGCCATACTGGACGCTGAGCTGGAAGCTGCTACACTGCAAGGTCCGCTGCTGTTCCACATATTGGTTCAGCGTGTCCAGAACCTGGACCCAGATGACAAGCATCACAATGACAGCTAGAAAGAACATGCCTGTGTGGGGTGGAAGGAGGAGAGAGAAGAGAAGCAGAAAAGGCCAAGTGAGCTTTGGAAGCACCTTCAAGCACCAGTTGCGAACATCTCACAGTGGAGCCACAGAGTTATTTCTGCATGCATAGTTTGCACAGTTATTTAGTAAAATTAAAATTCAGGTTTCTGTTAAAAATGATATGATGTGTAAAATGAGGTACTCCTGTGAGATCTCCTGCAGGGTTTACTTCTGCAATACCACCAGTTTATCTGGACATCATTATTCGAGCACATTGAATCTAGTGGATTATTGGCCAACCATGAGAAAGGCCTGAATCATATACAAATGGAGTTGATACATTATTCATCTGTTAAAAGCCCAGAAGGCACTCTGCAAAACTATACCGAAACACCAGATGTGGGCAAGAAGGTTTTGTAGAAGAACCATAACTCAAGGAAACTATTCTAAGGTTTTTCAGTAAATTGCACCATAACATGAGGCAGGTTTTCAGCCAATCTCCTGCTAACCATTAGGGACATGAGGGACTCACCAGCGGTTATGAAGAGGCCACCTCCTGCCTTGTAGAGTCGGTGGCTTGCGAAAGGGGCAGCACAGATGATGATGAACCCGGCCGTGACCACAGCAACCACGCCAACCAGCACAAAAATACTCCAGAAGCCCCTGTAGACTGAGGAGCAGAACACCTGCTGTGATAGGGTCATCTGAGAGATGAGGCGAAGGCTAAAGTCTGACAGACGGAGGGAGGGACCGTACTCACTGATGGCAGAGTCATATGCCGTGCCATTGTGCGTCTTCTCAGACACGGGGAATGGGAACAGGTAGGAGTGCATGCACACCTTGGAGGGAGGCTGATTGGCTGAGGAAAGGAGCAGGTGGGAAAAATCGATGTTGAGAACCCACTGCCTGCTGGTTACTAAAAAATATCGCAAGGAATCCCTTCAGTGAATAGGCATCAAAAGTGCATTAGCCATTGACTTGGTGCATACATGAAGGACGTACCCAGCAGTTTAGCTCTGTTCCATCACCAGCTATTTTAACATGGTAAAATGAAGCACGTTCACCACGTCCTCTCAGCTGTGCAGCAGTTTTATAGATAGTCCCCTCATTCCAAAAAGCTGCATTTAAAATGTCAGGCAGCTGGGAGAAATAACTGTGGAAGAAAGGCCATATGTGGAATTCAGCGGGAACACTCCAGGGCACTCTTCTGGTTTACAGCACCCCCACGGAGGGGGGCAGCTGCCAGCCTGACCAGGACTGCTCCAAACACCCTGTGGCCAAGCGTTCCAGTTGCCCAGCTGAGAGGAACACAGAAACCCAACCAACCTAAAGGCAGGAACACATTTATCTTCCACTCCATTTTGCGCTGATGTTTCTGCACTCAGTGTGTGATCTGAACATTCAGTTCATGGAGTTTTTTTTTTTTTTGCATTTAGCATAAAGCGAAAGGCTGGGAAGCAAAAACTTACTAAACCAGAACTTCAGCATTGTGTCCTCCTCTATTCTGCCCCCAAAGGAGCACCTCCAGAAGAACCCCTCGTGATGAAACATGGCAGTGTCTTCATTCTTCTGGGTAACCACCATGTCTCCTTGCTGTTGGGGGGGAGACGCCATGTTAAACAAGAACTGTGAAGGACAACAGGCAAAAAGGTGCGGCAATAATGGAGAGAAGCACTGAAGGCGAAACTGTTGTCTGCGAGGTAAGAAAACCATTTAAATTAGTTTTTTGCATTAAATAATCCATAAAAAACACATAAAATGTAGATTTAAATAAAATACTAATGGAACATATTTAAATCATACACACAGCACCCATTTCAATTTCAAAAAATGTCGAGTTGCAAATTTTTCCTGGAATCTTACTTCTTTCACACCTGTAAAGAACCGTCAGAAATCTGAAGATCATTCCATGTGTACGCGCTGGTTATTTTGTAACGTCATGCTGAAACTCAGCCAACTGTTGATAACCTCAGAAACGAAACGGTAAGAAGCCTGCAGGGAAGCACTTGAGAATCATTAATATCCTCTAGTCGGTGTTCAGTGTGCCTGAGAAATGACCCTAAATGTTTAATTAAGTAGCTAATTTCTAGTTTCATTAGCCTTATTACTTTCTTGGAAGCCTTCTTATAAATGACGGATGTAATAGTTACACGAAAAGTTACGCCAGAAGTGGCCCTTCAGTTCCATTAGGGTGAGTCAGACTAATGGCGGCGCTGACTGACCGTTTTTCCCGATGAGAATTACAGTTGGTAGCATTTCTCTTCTCTGAGTAAGCTGGTATTCCCTCTTCCCCACTGAGCAGCTGTCCCCCGTCTTCATCGTCTCTCTCTTACCCCCCCCCCACCGTCACCGCAGCTTCGGAACTCACATCAAACATGGGCAGTGTGACTCGTCGGGGTTTTGCGGCTCACTGTCACAAGACGGAACAGTTAGAGTAAGAAACGCTCGCCCCCCCCCCCCGACATCTTTTACAACTCTGGTCTGCAGATCATTCAAGATGACCTCAAAATTTGATCATGAGATGAGTCACATAACAGGAGTTGGAAAGCAGAGCAGAATCTTACAAATACACAAGCAAATTTGAAAAGCACAATATAAAATGGACCAATATGCTTCAACCCAGTGCATGAAGTGGGTTGGTGCTCAGCAATATGCAACACTTGCACCCTTATATTTTGTTCTTTGGAGAACCAGCACTTCTCAAACTCCTGGTGTTTTTTTCTGCTTCAGGCAACTCGACTATCTTGCTGAGCTGCTACACGGCTATTATTCATGAAACATTTTACTGCCCAGGTTGCAGTAACTTATGCTGCAAGTCAGCTCACGCGCTGATTCCCTACTGTTCATCTGAAATTTGCGTCTCCTTTATCCAACAAACAGTACATCAGCAATGTCTCCTACTGTCTTTTGCTGAGTACAGAAATTTAAAATTTTATACTAAACAGTTTGCTGATCCCAATCAATACACACATCTACACGCCAATAAGAGGAGCAGTTATCTCCCCCTTCAGGTACTGCCCTGGTGTTTCTTCTGTTTGTAGTAGGTTACATCGCTGTGCCATGACCTCCACTTGAGCTCATGTGCTCATGAGACGGTGAGACATGTCAACCACACCTTGAGCTCTCCTGGCCGGTCCGCTAGACAGCTTGTCAAGAACTTGCCCCACAGCAGCAAACACTTCCTACCTCCAAAGGCACCTTCCCAGGCCCGACAGTCCTCAGGTCCTCTGGGCTGCATGTCTCTGAAGCCAAGAGCCAGTAGTCCGTCCCGAAAGAGAGCAGCAGGAAACCAGTGGCCAAAGCACCGAAGAAGCCGGCGAAGAAGAGAACGACGCTGAGCTTCATGGCTGTGTCCAAACGGGTCTGACTGCCTTGCTGGGAAGGGCAGCACTCATCTGACCCCATGGAGTTGCCCTGCTATTTTTGGTAGGAGAACGAGGACCCCTGTGATACTCCCTTGCAAGGGGCGGGGTGTGGAGGAGGGGAGCCTGGCTGGAAACAGGATCAGAAATAACTGGCAACTGGACACCCCTCAGCAGACTACACAATCGGGGTGACACTGAAATGCTGGAACAAGGAATGGCAATTCTAAGCTGCGGGTTGGATCCAAGTCAAGAAATTAGAACCCGCCTTCGTGGTTTATGTCTTATGGGAAAAAGTGACCATTTAAACAGAGCCATATGAAGAAGGCCCATGATCAACAGTAAAATGACAGTAACAACCAACAGAAAGTACCACGATTCCAGCTAACGCAACTCTCTGTAACTGTATCTACCGGAACGCAGGGCTGGCATCTTGTTGGTCATTGTCATTTGGAAGGATGAAGTTGGTCATCACGCAGCCGGGATGTTTCTCGCAGACCGAAACAGAGCAGCTTAAGTGCACCACCGTGAACTGAGGGCCCTGTGAATACAGAAGTCAGCCTTCCGATTTTTTTCCTCCTCAATAATTTATTTTTAACTGATATTGATTACAATCCTATATTAAACACTAGTAAAATAAAAAAACAAACAAACAAACATTTAATCAGATTGTCATTTAAATATCTAAATAGTATTTTTTACAAAGAAGTGTGGGTTTTGTGTTATTGTATGTTGGAAGATGTGTTGTGTGAATCTATCCTGTTCTTCAGTTTAAGAAGCTTTTGTCTGGACAAATGGATGAAAGTGCTGCTGAGTAAAACATGACTTGCAGTTGCCCTTCATGTAGTTTACCAGGTAAGTGAGGGAATGGAAGCAGTTTACCATTTAACACTGCCTTATTCTGCACATATCTGTGTGGTGCAAAAAAGGGTAGAACCCACACCCACCATTGTGAAGAACCGGCATTACCTGGTTTACCACTGTACCCTTTTACAGTTGATCAAAATACATGTAGGTGTTCAATACAAAGTTGGACAAACCTTCAGTCAGATGATCAAACTCATGCTACATCAACTAGTTAATAACAAAGGAAACTGCAGATGCTAGAGCAGCATACATATAACAGAGTCATGACAATGGAATAAATAAATATCACACTGAGATAAATACCACATTATCGTAAGTGGAAATGTGTGCAAATAATAAAGTAGCTGTCCTAGGACTCATACAACCTTATGATCCCTGATAGACAGCAGCACTAGACCAGATATTCCTCAGGTTGGCCACAGTGGTGTGGTGAGTGAGAGCCATTGCCCACGATGGCAAGGAGTTACTTTAAATTCTTTCTCTGTGCCACTTTCCTCACAAAGTCCAGCCTAACAGCCAGGACTGAGAAAACCTTCCTGATGAGGTGAAAATGTACATACAAGTATACAGTGTCCAGTCCTCTGTAATTTAAAATGAGACTTGAACAAATAAAGTAACTAGACTTTGCAGAATTTTATGATATTATCCAGCACCATACTGCACATTAATTTGTACAAACACATATGAACAGGTGTTCTGTATAAATACTGAATAATGAAATAGAGCAGCAATAAGTGTAGCTTTATAGCTGTGGTCTTCTAATTTGTAGTTTCTTGATACTAGTATTGCTCTTGCAGCTAAACTCTTGATCAAGGTGTATATAATAATTTGACACAGTAATTCCTTACTGTATAAAAGGGTTAAGTTGATTATCTAACGGTGGGAATCATCCTGGACAAAAGTGCCAGTTAAACAGGCTATCAGGTGGCACAGTGTTTAAAGGGTTGACGTTCCACCTGGCAGACAGAGATTTCTGATCCACCTTCCACCCCAGGAGCTCTGAGCAATGAATGTACCCTGAGTTATTCCAGATGACCCAGCTTTATAAATAGGTAAATCCAGGTAAGTCGTTTTTGGAAAGGACCGCTAAATAAATAAAGAGCTGTATTAAGGATGGTCAGCCACGCGGTGCCGCTATTGCAACAGCAGACAGGTGCCCTGCAGTAAACGTTTGGTTTTCGCCAGTCTGACAATATTGTAATATTTAATACGCTACGTTTCTCCTAACAAAGCAACAAACAAAAAAACAGACGTCGAGTCCCGTTTTGGTTGCAATGTGGGTCTGAGAGTTAAGGGTATTGCAACGACCCGCGTCGGCGGTATTACTGACACAGGGCTCCGAAGACTGAGTTGCGGGAACACGAACTTTATTCTTGCGGGGCATGATTGACAGCAGCACCAAACAAGCATCACGATACTCCCACCCACAGCACTACTGTACAACCAACACAGTCATTGCCTCCCCACGGCTGGACACATCAACTATGTTCATCCGGCAAAACATAAAGAGAGCCACAGTTCCACCCGACGTTATAGTATTTTTGAGGTACGAAGTAGAGACTGTACAGTAAATATTTTACCAGAAAAGTTTATAGCAGTTGGTAAAAGTGAAGCTCAAGACCTGCAGCACTTTCCATCCACCTGTTTCCCACTGGGGAAAAAAACAGGCCGGCACGTTTAAAAGCCCCGGTTCCGCGTGTGACGTCAACGTGTGAATCGTACCAGGTCACGCAGACAGGGGAGGAATCGTCAGAATACACCTGTTCGTGTTCAAGCAACCACGTTCACAGCCATGTCCAATACTTAGGAATAACAAATTATTGGAAAAATGAGGTCAGACTACCTGCTTGTCTGGTGTACACAGTGCTACGTTGGAAGAGAAAGGGAACTGCTGCGGAACGACTAACCCCTAAGTAAGAGTAAAAATGAAAGCAGCCCTCGCTGAGCTGGGCACGCAGAGCGCGTGCTTCCGCATTGGTGACCGCGCAGGGCGTCCGTGCGGGACGATGTGCAACTCGAGATGTAGCTCATCTGAAAGACAACGCAGAGAACCGCGCTTCATCCACTGTATGTACGTGGTGGGGTTCATGGTGAGTACAGCCCGGCACCCTGCGGTACATCGCGGTTCACTGCAGTGACGACAGCGAGGTGACGCTCTGCCGCCGCTCAGTTTCTCCTCGAAATGCTTCCGCAGGAGGTCCGCGTAGACACACCGTGTCGCTCGACTGGACAGTCACGTTTTCGCGACTGTTTTATTATTGTTAAAAGTTTGACAATCTTACTCTTTCGTTAAACTGTGCTTTTCTGGCTGAGATGCCCCGGTCGGTGGCGTTGTGAATAATGCGGTGGCTGAAATGTGAACTGAAAGTCGTGTTTATGGAAAATCGCCGCTCTGTCATGGTCCCTGTGAGTGAAGATTATTGAAAAAAACACACACGTGCACAAGCAATCTGCACGGTGACGCGTTTCATCGCTGTCCCATGATTTTGCCCACACTTTGCGGTAAACGGTCTGTATACGTGAAACTGGCTGGATTCTCCATTGCATCCCGAGTTATGAAAACACAATTCTTCGAAAAAGGAGCAGTAATCGATTTATGTTCAGTCCCGAGTGGAAAAGTCACGATCATTTAATTTCGCCGGGAGGGAAGGCAGATGTCGCCGAGATTCCTGAATTCGTAGCAGCTCCACCTTCCTCATGTCCGTCTCTGAAAGATCGTACCATCCTTACCTGGGAAGATCAGAAAAGTGATCAGTAAAAAGTCCACTATTAGTGTGGCTGAGTGGGAGTCCAGCTTTAATCAGGGGGTGGTTTCCTGTTGCTGTTTTCACCTTACATGCTGAGGGTTACTGGTTCGAATCCCTCTCCTATTGTAGTGCCCTCGATTAAGGTATTTATCCTGACTTAATCGTTGTAACACTGATTGTCTGACATTGTATGTCATCTTGGACAAGGGGGGTTAGCAAAATGAAGATTAATAATAAATAAGAATAAAAATGAACCGGATTCCTGCTGCAGTTCTGGTCGCCGGGAGAAAGGAGACTCGTGACCTGTCATTATTCTATTATGATGAATCGAAAGTACCGTGATACCAGTTAACCCCTGGGCGT
Source organism: Arapaima gigas (assembly GCA_900497675.1). Lineage (NCBI taxonomy): Eukaryota > Metazoa > Chordata > Actinopteri > Osteoglossiformes > Osteoglossidae > Arapaima > Arapaima gigas. The sequence goes on from UFQX01000030.1 coordinate 1,187,038, forward strand.
GATTAAAATCAGAGTCCTGCGTTTGTTTTTCTTGCCTGGGTTGTCAACACAGATCTCTGTGCTGGTTGCCTGGGTGATGTCCCCCACCTCGCTGCCAAATGGAAGGGATTCACAGCCATCAGTAGTATGACAGGCTGCCTGTATTCAGCATAAAAGCTTGCAGTTTTATCCTGTTGAATATTTTCTCCCACAGCTTAGTACCTTTCAACAGGGTTTGAGGTCAGTGCCTCAATGATCAGGGACTTGATCTCTTAACCTTCTGATTTTGCACTCAGGTTTTGTTCCATCAGGCTATAGGTAAGTGTTTTTGTGGTCAATTGTTTTCTCTCTCAATTTCCATCACATATCTTGAAGTTTTTACCTGTCAGTGTTTCCCAGCAGTTATGGGATGTGACTTGTACCATGCAGGAACTACTCTACCGTGTCAGAAACAACGAAGGGTAGCAGAGAAATGCCTTGCCGCTTGTAAAGCATCGCTTTGTTAATGAAAACTTTATATACCATTTTCTGCTTTTGTTGGCGTGTTTATTTGTAGGGATCTGAAACCCCTTCCTTCCTTGTAGTGTATAAGTTTTTGCTTATATCTGTCTCTGCTCTCATGTCCCTCCTGAAGGACCTGTTTGGAGTCAGCATGATAATTCCCTTGCTGAGTCATCACGTCAAGTCGCTGGGGGCCAGTCCGACCATGGCTGGTATAGTAGGTCAGTATGTCAGTTCACTTCCAGACAGCTTTGTGACACTTGCAAGAATGATGAAGTGGCATTAAGAGGAAAAATCAGATTTTCAAATGAAATTTCTCTTGGCTTGTGAATAATTTTAAGATGTGTCAGACTGTTGTGGTCCTGTGGGGGGACACTGCTGCCAGCTTTCTTCGAGGTCCAGTTCACTAGACATGGACCATCAGCGCTGATACCAGATGGAAGGAGAAGGAGGTGTTTAGCTGACCTTGGGTTGTGGGATCCTGTATCTTTATGCTGTACAGAGGTACAGATGCAATAGCTTTTATTTATGACCGTAACAAATCATTTTATGTGAGGAGAATTTAGTACTATCTGTTTCTGTGTCTTCCATCCTGTCACAAAGTGTAGGGCTGTGTCAAAGTCTGGAAATGTGTATTTAGTGTCCTTTTTACATATAAGCATAATATCCAAACTTACCTCGTTCACAATCTGTTAAATAACCAATTTGTTTTCATGCATATTTTAGGGTCAACCTATGGGGTTTTACAGCTTTTTTCCAGTACAATAGTTGTAAGTATTGAGCTTTTTCTGTGTTCTGTTTTTTTTTTTTAAGTACATATTGTGGGTCTGGCATTAACACAAAAACTGTTACCAACAGCAGATGCTCTGGTCTTCACTAAAGTATATCCAATAAACTTATGCACCCTACTGTCCATTTTTACAATGAAAACCAAGTCCCCATTTCTTTGAAATAACCATTTCTCTGTTGTTGTAAACTATAAAATGTTTTGATTTGTGATATCATCTGTCTTTTAATTTAAGAATGGCATCAAATTATAGGACAAGGTCTGAAGGGACATCTTCTTGCACACAGCTGTTTTGGACTGTCTTATAATCACAGAGATGAAAATTGCAGACATGCTGCTTGTTAATTTTTATTTATGATGTAGCTTTGGAGTTTTATATTTTTTAGCTCATTTAGTTATATGTATTGCCTGTAAAATAGGCAGTAGCTTTGTCAAATAAGTGAGCAGTAAGCTTATGCAAGTCCTCAAGTGCTTTCAATTAGTTTATAACTCTGGGGTCATGGGACTAAATAGGACAAAAAGAAGATGTTTATGCTGCTCATGTTCTGAGAGGATGGCAACAACCAAGTCCAGGATGGACTTAAATTAGTGCAGGGATTAAATTTAATTCCTGTGATTTCATTACACAATCAGGCCTTGTTTGCACCATTCATACCTCAGTCTGGAGGTGGGGCTACTGGGAAAGGTTTCCTCACTGGCCATGTCTGCGGAATGCAGAAAGTGTGTAATGCAGAGATTTAGACAGTTATAGATGGGTATTCTCCGTGCATGTATTGTTTTATGGACTATGTCAGCTTGACAAAGTCCAGTTTAAATATAGTTTTGATATACAGGTGGTCTTCCAGTTGCGATATGTGCGACCTAAGATCACCCTCACTTCCAACAGTCCCATTAACTTTATCTTATTTTTAAGCCCCATATCCAGTCATAACATCTATTGATGACCACTCTATCTGCTGTGCTCAAACATCGGCAGAAGACAATAGGTTTATTTGTCAAAGTGGAAAAAATGACAGTGTAGCATGAAAATAATTAGTACATAATTCTGTATTGTATTTATATATACAGTTAGGTACAGTATCTATATTAAACATGAACAATAAGTGAATTTAGTGAAAAAATATAACAAAACCATGTCATACATAGCAATTATACATGCTAATTTCATAGTCATCCTTATGGGTCATATAATATAAGGAGATAATATACAGTACTGTACAAAAGTCTTAAGCACCTGTGGGGAAAAATGCTATAAAGCGAGGATGGTTCCAAAAATAATGCCATGAATACTTATTAATCAATAAACCTTCTAAAAAGTGCAGCAGACAAAAAAAAACCTCAGTCAAATCAATATTTGGTGGGACCACCCTTTGCCTTTAAAACAGCATCTTATGCAAACTTGCATGCAGTTTAAGGTAGAGGTTGGTAGGTTCTTCCAAACATTTTGAGGAACTGGCCACAGTTCTTCTGCAGACTTTGACTGTTTCTGCATGTACTCCCAGATTGAATTGATCATGTTGAGATCAGGGCTCTGTGGGGACCATACATACCATCTGTTGCAGGATTCCTTCTTTTTGCTGAAGATAGTTCTGTATGACTGAGATTGGGTGTTTGAGGTCATTTTCAGGCTGCAGAATGAATTTGGGACCAATCAGAAACCTCCCTGATGGTAGATAAGAATCTACCTGTACTTCTCAACACACATTGAAGTTGCATGCCTAAGACTTTTGCACAGTACTGTATGTCAGGGGCTACTGTACACTAGTTTGTTATTTAAGAACATGGTTGGAACTACAAGTCTGTTTTCATAGCATGATTTACATTTACTTAGATTTATGTGTTTAACTGAGACCTTCATTGGGCTGGCGTTCGTTCCGGGTTTACCTTCATAGCCCAGCGCCCAGTGGTTCTGCGATGGACTCTGGAGTGCCGTGACCCTGCCAGGACCCAGTAGTCAAACGTAACAGAGGGATGGATGTTTGGCTGACATGTTCTGTCAATGTTATGCTATTTCAGTGGTTTTCTGGAGTTATTCAGGGAACCACCACCTTGGTCAAGGGTATTATAGCAAGAGGTCAAATTTGGACAGCAGCTGATTGTTGACTGATTCATCCTTTAAATATATACATCATTCGCCATCTTAAGTATAATGTTGAAGAACAGCAGAGATGGGCTTTAAACAGTGTGGAAGTGAAGTGAATTAAAGCACTTTCACAATTCTGTTGTGTTTGGATGCATTTTACTGCCAACTATGGTAGGAAACATTGGTTGCACTTGCTCTGAAAAAGAGAAATTTTAGAAAATAAGCAAAGGTACAAAAGTGTTTGTGTCTTCTGTGTGTAGTGTGTGGTGACCAAGTTGCAGTGATCTGTGTGTGATGCGCAGGGCAGCTGGAGCGATGGAGTGGGGCGGCGGTACTCTCTGCTCACCTGTCTGCTGCTCAGTGCTTTTGGGTATGCCCTCCTGGGGCTCTCCACGAGCATCACGCTGTTTGTGCTGGCAAGGATACCTGTAGGTGAGTCCCTTGCCAAACGTCACAGGTATGGGGCCCTGCTGTTGGACCTAATGTGAACAGACAGCCTTTTAGTCAAGAGTGTTAGCCTCAGAGAAACGGTTCACTGAACCCTTTTATGGGTTATCATGCCAAGGACTGAAACACATGCAGTACATTGAAACAGAGCCTTGTGAAAGGAACTACTTACAATTATGCTCCTTTCTTTTGCAGTTTTGATTTCAGCTGCAAAAAATATTGCAGTGATCTTTGAACTCAGGAGGTCTTGCTGCCTCATTCAGTGTGATGTTGCTTTTCCTGTTTTTATCCCTCTTTTCTCATTTGCCCAGGGCTCTTCAAGCACTCTTTGTCCATCTGCCGGGCCTTGCTCTCAGATCTGGTCTCTGAGACGGAGCGCCCTGTGGTGATGGGGCACTTCAATGCAGCGTCCAGTGTAGGCTTCATCTTGGGTCCTGTGGTAGGTGGGTACCTCGCTGAGCATCAAGGCGGATTTTACACCTCCTCCTTTGTCTGCGCCGCCATCTTCCTCCTCAATGCAGGTGTGTGAGAAAGTGACACAGCGTTGCACTTTTTTAGCTTTGGCACCTTTGACAACAAATCAATTAATGTTGGGAGAACAGGTGGGACATGTTGGTAAGTAAGAGTTCTGATGCTTCTCCAGGCCTGGTCTGGATGTTGCCGTGGAGCGACCATCTGACCCGCACTGATGCCAATGCCAACAGCAGCAGGCCCCATATTCCTAGGACACAGAAGGTGACATATAGCCTGGACGTGTGGCGGCAGCTGTCATCAGTGCTGCTTCGCATCCGCACAGTGGCGACCTCAGACATGTGGGATGTGTTTCTAGTGCGTCTCCTCATGGCTATGGCCATCATGTTGTACTATAGCAACTTCTCGCTGGCACTCGAGGAGCGCTTTGCCCTGCGACCCCAGGTAGCTGGCTACCTCATCAGCTACAGCAGCACCCTGGGCGCCCTGGCTGGCTGCCTGGTGGGACCTGTTACCCGTCTGTATGGCAACGACATAGCTGCCCTGCTGCTGCATTCCACTGGACTCACTTGTGTGCTCATCTTTCTATATGCTGCTGCACCTAATATTTGGCAGGTGGTGCTCACGTCCACCTTCTTCGCTATCTCCACCACCATCGGCCGCACCTGCATTACAGACCTCGAGCTACGACGGGGGACACCAGGAGCTAGCGGGACACTGCTAGGTGCCGGCCAGTCTGTCACAGCTGTAGGCCGTGTGGCAGCGCCGCTGCTCTCTGGGTTGGCTCAGGAGGTGAGCCCCTGCGGTCCACCCAGCCTTGGGGTGGTCCTGGCCCTGGCTGCCATACTACTACTCCTATTGCGGATCCCCAAGTGGGAGAGCAGGGGCAAGATGAAAAGCTCCAAACTGTGAGACTTGGAATACCAACTTCTTAGAGCTGTGAGGTCTAGGGCACCGCTGACATGGTCGTGCTGCACTCAGGAGCACTTTTTTTGGTGGTTGTGTCTTCGGCAAGCCTGCTGAAACCTCTTATTCTTCTCCAGGGTCACTGTGCTGATAATAATGATCACCAGCATCGCCAGTTTCACGTCTTACCACTTAGGTGGCAAACTGAACTATGCAGCACTGTGTTGTCACTATAACCACGAATTAAATGTCAAGCAATGCTTCTACAACAAAGAAAAAGATAGATGAAAAGAGGATGAAGTCTCATAAAAAATAATCATTGGGGGGAATGTTGTATAATTACAAGAACATTTTTGTATTTTTTGTGAACTAGAAATGAATGTTAGCTCTAGAACCATCAAGTTAAGTGGTGTAAGGTCTTGGTGGGGCTGAAAAATAATAATAGTGCAATAGTGTTATACACAAAAACTGGGGGATGCATTAGGATTACTTGAACCTAGTTATTCTTAAAATGAAATTCCATGTAGTTCTGCCATTGTATTATAGTCCTGGTTAAAACAAATGATGAAAATACTGATTTTTTTTTTTTTCCCAAATGAGCTAGTCCGTAACTAGTCTCGCCTGTTCTCTGTGGTGTTTCAGTCTTTGGGACCATAGATTTAAACCACTTTTGAGAGATACCCACAGTAATACACCAAGGTTTTTTAGTGTGGTTCAGGGGTGAGTAACAAAGTATCATCTGCTTTCCTTTGTGGAAATTACACTACATTTGAGAAAATCAGTTTAAAAACATAAAGTAGTATTCTCATTGCACTGAATATTTAACATTTTATGCACAATTTGAGGTCTTTAGGGGGAGTCATTTTACCACCAATAAAACACAAACTCATAAAAACAGGTAGGAAATTGAATAACGTTACACATTTAATTTATGCTTTATATCAATGTACAAATAAAAGTATGTACAGTGTATATACTTTTATTTTTTATAATTGTTTTATGTGCTATAGGCCAGTTATATTATTGTAATAGTCTAATAAATTGGAAGGTAAAAGATGTATAACTGAGAAGGACCTGTGTGTCGATCTGGACCAAATGAAGTTGATCCACTCTAAAGAAGCCGGAATATGTATTAATAACGAATAAAATAATAAAAATGGATTAAATAAATAGTTTGTCTTTCTAACGTCACACGCGGTTGTAACATTGAGACCACCTCGTGCACGGAAATAAGCGCCGCTGCGCCCGCGAGCTTCCTAATGCCTTCAGTCTGACCGTTTTAAATCAGCCTTCTGTTCAGAAACATTATTTAACTTATTTTAAGTTTTCCGTCTTAGTTAATGTCGGTTACATTCGTAAATCCCTCACAGAATCGTATTCCGCGTTTGGATTATTCATGATAAAAACGCCTGGTCAATGTCACTAGTTGAGCACCTGGTGGCAGCAGCGTTGTTACGCTTTTAGAAGAAAGTTCCAGTACATGTGTACTCTACTTCCTCGACTTAGAAATGGTCCAGTTACGACTTTTCGAAGTTAGGCAAGTTTATTTTTTACTTTGTTTTAATGGAATCTTCAGTCATTCCTTGTCGTTAACCGACTGTCCTAATGCAAGGTGCGGGTAGTCCGCTGGCGATCCCGGCCCCGTAGGGCGTCACGCGCGGTTCACAGTGGGCGGGCCGATCGGCCTGTCGCAGATCCTGGGTTTTTTCCATTTCGCGACCTGTGTTCTTCCATCAAAAGGAATGATGGCAGCAAACAAAATGTTGAATGCTGCAAGTGTTTATAAGACAAATCACTCATTATCAGCAATGCACTGGATTTTGTGAAGACTGCTAGTTTTATAAAAAAAAATTAGTTGGAGCCATATTAAGAATTTTACAGAACCTGTTACTAAGCTGTATCTGTATTGTTAAGTTTGTTTATCGGAGTTTAACATGACTCTGGAGCTATGAGCAGGAGCCCCTTTCTTGTATTTTGTGAATTATGCCTTTTTGCGTCAGTTGCATTGATAATGAGGTGTAAGAGGATTAAAGTGTTTAACTGTGAACTGTTACATGGAAGCCCATTTGGTCAGAAGGAGCAGTAAATAATGAGTATCACTCATAATGAAAAGAAGACCTTAGAAGCAGGTAGTCTGAGTGGTTAGAGCTGTTGCTCTTGACTCAGGTTACAGATCTGAATACTACTTTCTGCTGTACACTTCTGCAAGGTACTGTTCTTGTGTTACTACAGTAAAAATAAATCAGATGTCTAGACATTATATTAACATTGCTAGTTTTGGAGAAAAGCATCAGCCAAATAAACATGTAAAACGTTGAGGCTACATGTGCGTTAGATCTGAACTCAACTGTCAAATGATGTAAATAAAACTAATGATCATGTAAAGATATTTCATGGGACTGAAAAAAAACTAAGAAAAAATATATTAGAGGAATGCAAGCGTTAGTATCACACTTTTAATATCATTCCCTTGAGGACAATGTGGAAGTTGAATGTGATTAGTGACTAAACAGCCCTTAATGCTTTTTTAACATGTGGCGTGGAGAAACATACTGTGTATTATAGCATGTGCTTCTAAATAAAGCACATATGAGACATCCATACAAAAAGGTGCCTACAACGCCAGAAAGCACACATGGGCATATATGGAGCACTAACTTTCGATGACCACACACACACACACACACACACACACACACACAAGGTATTATCAGGTATTTGTTTGAACAGGGTGGAAACCAAAACTCACTCTAATCTCATTTTGTTCTAAGGCACCTTAAAATACTCATTTGTCACTCTAAAACAATTTTAACCTTTGTATTTGGCTGAACATTTTCTGCAGGCAAAATATATGGGTTACAAATGTGTTAATCAACGGTAAGGAAAGTTACTGAGATCTCATTACTGATCGACAAAAAATGCTGTTTTCCTAAGCTTACAGATATTCCCAGTGTGGATTTGTAAAGAGGCATTTTAAAAAACAAAAGAGTGCCACAGTGGTGCAGTAAGCAGCACTGCCCTCTCAGACTGAACCCATCTCAGTCTTTGTGGCGTTTGCATATTTTTCTCATGTCTGCATGGGTTTCCTCCAGGTGTTTCCACAGTCCAAAGATGTGTATGTAAGGTTAATTAGTCAGTCTTAATTGTCCTTAGTGTGTGTATCTGCACATGTGTGGTTACCCTGTGATATACTGATGCTCCAGCCCGGGTATGGTTTTCTAGCCTTCTGCCCAGTGATTCCAGGATATGCTCCAGACCACACTGACCGACAGCAGGACAAGCAGTTAAGGATTATGCATGGATATATACTACAAAGATATGAAATCTATTAAACTAAAAAACAAGTCCCTCACAGTATTTTTAGTTTTGCTTTGTGATTCATGAAGAATCAGTTTCTGAGCTATGCCAGCAGCTGCTCAGAGTCCTCTGGTGAATTCCAGTTTGGCCTTTGCTCTCAGGATGCTGGAGGGCCATCTGGCTTGTAAGGTTTCCAAACTGGGTGCCTAGGCTTGGCGTTCTGCCCCCCATCACTTCGATGCAAACCTTCGGGAAATGATCCTGGGGGTGGAGAGGGGGATAGTGGAGAGCGACTAAATCTGTCAGAGCGATAGCGGGATGACCTACGGGCCAAGGGGGAATCACTCTGCCGATCCACTGGCAATTCTTGAAAGGCCTGGTTGGCAGCCTCATCTGTGGGTGACTCCCTGAGAGGGCCAAGGCGGTGTGGGGCAATGGTTGAATGAGAAGTGGACCGCTGCGATTGTCTGGAACCAGACCTCTGCGAAAGTGGTTCCAGCTCCAAGCGCATGTCTCCAGCACCTGAAAAAACAGAGACCATCAGTGACTGTGGTCAATGACATCTATTCATAGGCCCATGACCATTATCTCACAATTCCATTGTTATTGCTATCAGTATCCTTAGTGAAAGTTAAACGAGATAAGCAACACTGGATGTATGTATGTATGTATGTATGTATGTATGTATGTATCTGCAGTTTCAGTCAAGGGGCATTTGAAACTCACTACTGTAGCTGAGTCTTTTGAGAGGAAATCTAGCTTCCAGACCTTTTTCAGGAGGCAAGGAGTAGTACTTGTATGACTTGTTCACCCCCTGAGAAAGAATACAGTCAGTTAGGACAAAAATATTTGACATACAGATGAATTACCAAGCATGCTTCAGATTTAAAATGTAGTAGTATAAAATTCTTTAAAAACGTCCAATCTTGGGAAATTAAATGGGGAATGGAAAATAAATGAAAAACATTAATGAAAATAAACTTTTAATATGTGAGCTGGTGGGAAGTATTGCCCTCTAAGGCTCTTCATTGCCAGCCCCTGCAGACCAACTGCAGGCAACAAGAACCTATCAGTGAGAGACTACCAAAGCAGCTGGTATGAGAACTGATGAGGCCTGTGTTAAAGAAGAGCCCGTTTTGTAGAGTGAGTCAATCTGTGGGTCTTATTTGACTGCTGTGTGGTTTTCTCTTGAGTTTTTTGTTGGGAAAAAAAGGAAGAAAAAACTGTTGTCTGGCACCTCCCAACTGTGGCTACCATGATGCTGTTTTTTGCCAATTATGGACAAATAAAATTTACTGTAAGCAAAAAAAAATGAAAATCACCTCTGTACATGCAATAGTTGGTAGACTGTTGGATATTATTTTATTTGTACTAATCATTAGCCAAAAAGGGACATTTACAGTAAGTGAAACAGGCTATTAAAGAAGGTTATTTGCTTGACACTTCTCCACCACTTACGTACCGAACTCCGGATGCTGCGCCTGAGGCTGGCATGTCGTCGAATCAGGATCTCCCTGGCCCTTGTGTTATTGGGCAGAGTGCTCTTTCTGGTGTATTCCACAGTCTGTCAGAGAGATAGGATAACACTGATTCATCAACCATTTGAGCCAGTAAAGCCACAGCTGGGCAGACTGGGAAATGCAGTGTGAGGTGGCCACAATTTTTGAGTGTCTTTACCTCTATTAAGCAAACTCAGTAGTCACCAGCGCTAAAACTCACCCTCTGGCGAATTTTGTACATGTTCTTTGACAGAAGGTCATGCATATTCTTTAGATCACTTGCCAGGAACTTTTTCTTTGGCTTGGGGGCAGCCCTTCTCTCTTCACTGCAAATTTACACGTAAAAGAATATTTTTTATTTCTCATATACTGAAGACAGGATTTTTCTTTATGCTACAGCCTCCATCTTGACTGGCAAGGTCAAAATCAAACCATTCTTGACCCAAGACCACGAAGTTCACCAGATTTGAAACACTGTAAGAAGAGGTAAAGAGTAAAAATGGGGCTAATCAGGGAAACATACATAGATGTGAGAAAAGACAGAGCATTGAAGCAGGTAAGGCACCAGAAGATTGATGTAAATTTGAGAGCATATTGGCATATGATGGAAGAATGGTGAGTGGGAAGGTGGAGAAGCGCAGGGTAAACACAGAACAGGTTGGTGAATGAATCACTCACTGCATGTCTACGAGAGAAGGGGCAGCACTGAGGTCACCAGTAGTCGTGTCTAGCAGCTCCAAGGCATTCTGCAACTCCAGTTTTTTATACAGAGCAACAATGCTTGACTCTGCCCTCCTGTCCCTGATCAGGATTTTCCTTAGGACACTGTCATTGAACTTCTTAAACCTACAGAGGATCACAGGTGGTATTTCTAAGACATGAGCAAGACTGTAATTCAATGAGGGTTAATGAATGTTAAAACTTCTCTTTACTTCACAAACTCCAGACTTGTCAAAATTCTGTATTTTGTTAAACCGGAATCTAGAACTGTTGTCTTATTGAATGCCTGATTCTCTGCAGTCAGACATCTCAGGCTATTTATCACTCACTTGTCCTTCCAGTAATAGTGGCTCCACTGTCCACAGAGGTCTTCGATGCCAGCGACAGTGTGCTCCATGAGCTAAAATTAAAAATAAAGATGTAACAGGACAGCAGAGCATATTCATCTATACTCCTCGCTGGACCTGGAAGGCTGTTGGTCCAAAAGCTTCTCCCTTTTCTATACACTAGCTATAACCAATGATAATGACCTTCACAGACTTCACAGACTACAAACCAAGACCTGCGTATTATTTAACATGAAAATAGGAGAATAGGAGAGCAATAAACAAAGGTTTTTAAAAGGTGAAAAATAAACACCAACCCTTTTGTGTATCTCAACATTTATGGTGTCCAGTTTTCGGTTGGTCCTCCTCACGTTGATAAACTCCACCAGAGGCCTGATACTGATTCCCTACAGAAGAGGGGAGATGTCAGAGTCTTAGTAGTTCATATGTATCCCATGAACTGAGAAGAAAATGAGCCACTTCTTAAGTTTAAGCCTATTTAGGAAATGTCCTCCAGGGGCTTTAAGACTGCCATTATTTCAGAACCAGGCACCTGAACACTTGTCAAAAATATATTCCTACCACCAAATGTCATGATCAGTTTCCAGTGGGCTTCTCTCAATTCAGATCATCCTTGTCTTACTTTTTATTATCCATAGCAGTAATAGATCAGCCATTTTAGGCTGAATCTCACTCTGACCAATGACCAAGCAAGAACCACACCTCATTCTAAAAGGAGGAGTGTCCACCATGATGGTAAAGCTGTCTAGAGCAGTGATAACCCAGGTCAGAAAACTGGGCCTGCTCTGTACCTGGATGAAGACGGTAAAGAGGATGACCACAATAGTGGCAGTAACAAACAGATCCCGGCGAGTGATGGTAGGTGGGAGCAGGAAAGCCAACGCAAAGCAGACAGCCCCTCGAAGTCCGCTGTACGCCAACCCAAACTGGTCCTTAAAGTTGAACGGGATGGTGCGAAAAGGGTTAATGATCTGGGTGAGCACCAGGATACCTGCAAAGTAAGAAACCAGCCACTGGAGCTAAAACCTTTGCTTATATTGCCCTGTTGGGACTGCAAGCATCATTGTTCAAAGAGATACCAATGAAAATTAATTTATACAGTCTAAATAAAGCAAAACACAAAGCTGTATAATAAGTGCAGTCTAATTCTAAATATAATGACAGACTGAAGCACACACAGATGTACAGTACATGTCCACACTAACCCAAGCCCCTCCAGATGAATGTAAAAAGCAGGGTGAAGCAGATGTATCCCCAGTTCCACTCATGTTTGATGGTAACAGTGACCACACCCAAGAAGAAGAAGATGAGCGTCTCAGACACGGTCCCCAGCATCTTGATTACATGCCGGATGGTGGTGCAGGAGCGCTGGGCCACGTTCTCCTCCACATAGTACTTCATGGTAATGGCACAGATAACAATGCTGGGGGATAGAACACAAGATTAGTCATACACTTGCTACACAACCACCTGATGACCAGGGAGTCTATTTGTCAACAGCTCAATAAGCAAAAACACTTCACCTTGTTCTCCAATGATTTCATCAATACAAGTTTGTGTTTCTCTATACTGAATGTGCCTGTGATTGTTGTATATAAACACACACACACACACACACACACACACACACACACACACACTGTTGACTGGCAAAAAGACACAAACTGGTGAGACATGGCACTGTGTGATGAGGATTGGGATGGGGACAAGACTACTGGGTGGGAGGCAGTACTCACGCAGTGATGCTGGAAAGTGAGAAGAGCTCAGCCACCAGGTAGGCCAAGTAGCTGTACATGAAGACGAAGAGTGGCTCGATCTCGCGCACACGGGAGGTGAGACGGGTGGTGAATGCCGCCACAAACCCAAAAAGGACACCAAAGAACAAGCCGCCCAAACCCACCACCAGGAAGTGCGCCACACCCAGGAACACATCCACTGTCTCCACCACTGGCATGCCAGCCACAAAGGTGAACATGTTGTACAGTACCTGTCCAGGAGAGAAGGCAGCCAAAGAAAAAAATCAGGAATTAGGTCAAGGAAGACAGGGAACCTATCACACTTGCTTCAAGAGTTCAGATGACTTTCTTTAATTCAGGACAAAAGAAAACATTCATGCAGCCCCAGCTGTTCAGAAAGTACTCAAGTGTGGAAAGAAGAACAGTCCAAGTGACCTTCCTCTCAGTGGTGACTGGCATTCTTATCTCTAACTTCATATCTGTGGGTGAGCAAGGAGAAGCGGAACTGTAGAGCCCTTTCTGAACATAAATACACCAACATGATACTAATACACATACACAGCAACAATCATGCCTTTGAATATAATGTGATATTGTGTAGTATTAACTTTCAAAACACTGGACTAGACCAAATTAATAGGCTGCCATCCTCTTTTCTGACTTTGTAGCAAGTTCTGCCCTTCACAGTTAACCTATTCATTGGTTTTTTGAGTACTTTCTCAATAAAGTGATGCTTCATATTACACATGACCATTATTTGTGTTTAAATAGTGTAGTCTTTGGAAAATGGGAAACTATGTTTCAACCAAGTTCCTATCAGGCAAAGAACATGTCTTACTCTTGGAGGTGTTTTCAACTACATGATTACACAACCCTCTCTCAGACTTGTGCTTTCGTGAATCAACAATAGCTTCACCTACTGGATGCTGAACTTTTGTCTCCTAGCAGAGGCTTTCTGTTGGATCCAAGATCATGCATTTGTAAACAAAGAACAGTACTTTCAAGCTCCAAAAATACAGATTAATACTACACAAGGTGGTGACGTGATATATATCTTTAACAGACCAACCTGAATACTTAAGTAAGTACTTAAGTAACTATGTAGCACTTGAGAGAAATTCATTAATGTGTAGTTTCCAGAAACTTAGTGGGTTTTGTTCAATCTTACCTTTGGTGCTATATATCACTGTCTGCCCCACAACACCTTGCTAAACCAGTTTCCCCACTCACCACAGTGATGGCATCATTAAAGAGGCACTCCCCAAATACCACAATGTAGAGCTGCTCATTCACATTGATGTCCTCAAAGACAGCCAGCACAGCCACAGGGTCCACAGCAGAGATGATGGAGGCGAACAGCAGGTTCTCCTGAAGGTTAATGTCCTGCAAACCCAGGGCCTCAATCTGGCATATGGCATAGAGTGACAGGCCAATGCCAACAGAGTTCCAGACTGTGCCCACAGCGGCAAACCACAGCACTGTTCCCACGTTCTCAAAGAAAGGCCGTATTGGCATGAAGTAGCTGGAGTCCAGCACAATGGGTGGCAGCATGTAGAGGAAAAAGACGCTGGAGCTCAGAACAGGAGGAGGCACTTCGTGGACTGAATACATGATCCCCCCCACCACCAGGCCCACACTGATCAGCAAGCAGGACTCAGGAATCCAGATGGTGATCTTGTGATATACGTTGAAACCTTTTAAACAGACCAACAGCATTTCATCATTATTGCGCACAACACAATGATCATAACACTGTTTTCACACTCTTCTCCTCAGACATTCTGCACCAACACAGATGTCTAGAGATAAAATATGTTCACTAGTAACCAATATACCATAACCTGAACCAATAGCAACAGAAAACAAAAAAATAAAATTTTTTAAAATAAAAAAAATTACACACCTTTGTAGACCTCACTACTAATATAAATCTTAATATTTTAATAAAAGATTCTCATTGTTGCTATAAACTTCTGTCCTGTTTCCAAGACAAACTGACTTAAGAAGCCCACAAATGACTGGGTCAAAATAGGATAGTGGAAAGGTGCTTGTGGGGAAATAAGGTGACATATTAATCATACATAAGCTATATGAGGGGTACATTCTAGTTTTCACATGTGCTCCACAGTAATGCAGTATATCCTATGCGGGGTCTATAAAGGTGTAAGGTTTGCCTTCAACAACCCAAGCCGTATCCTCCGTGACCACATCAGTAACCCATGCCTATGCTGGACTGTCTGTGAGTAGGGCACATGTGGATATAGGTATGTTTTTTTGGAACTCATTTCTCAGTGTACAGATTAGAGCTCTCTTGGAACCAAAATGAGAGTAAATTGTATCTGAAGAACAATTAACAAACAATAGGGTTCAGAAATATCAGGGTGAGTGTAAGATTGGATCCCTAAATACTGAGATATATCTAACATAACACTTGAGCTCTATTCAGAGCACAGTCAACAGTGCCAGTTATCAGTAGTGAGAGTCACTAACTACTAGTGTCTGTTACCAGCAGTAACCCCCCCAGGGTTAAAAAGAGAGTTTCATTTCTGCATGAATCTAACTCGTGTAAATATGGTGTCGAGGACAATGTCCGGCTTACCGATCTTAGCAAAGGAGGCCAATAGCACCCACAGGGTGATTTCGAAGGGCACCTGTATGCGGGGGTAGTTGATGGTGAACACGGGCAGGTCCTCCTTCTGCGGGTCTGGATAGGGCTCTGTAGACGAAGGGGTCTGGGTCGGGGACGATTTGGTGGCCACGGGATCCGCGCCGGACGCCAGTCCTCCACAAGCGGAAAGCATCAGACAAACCCCCAGCGCCGCCGTACATTTCCTGCTATTCCGGTCCAACATTTTCGTTCCACCAGTTTAAAAGACGCAAATTCTATCCAACAGTGAAGCGTGAGCGCGCAGGTGCTCGGCTTCAGTGCGGCATCCTTTCCCGCCAGTTGCCGAGCTCGTGCGTAACCAAGTCTGAAGGCGGACGAACCTCTGCTCGTCTGGAACAGTGGACAGCACAGCTAGGTTTGGCCACACCCACAATCCACCCTCACCTGTCTACTTAACCTCCTGAGCAGGTGAGCTCTGGGAGGGACCAGCTACCGAAAACTGAAATGTGACAATTTTACCGTGACACGTTCATTTCGTTCACAGCTTTATAAATATCTCAGTTTTACATTACATTCCAGTTACATCGGCCCCCGGGGTCGGTTAATGCTCGTGTATACATTGAATGTATTGGACGGACAATCGTTGAGATTTGTTGAAATGGGCTCCCAGCAATCGTGGGGTGACATTTAATGTACTGTAGCATCGCTACTGAAGGAAACTTCAGGAGTCAGGATTCCTGGAACCTGCTCTTTATTCACTGCATACATCACTACCACCTTGTCTTTACAAAGAAGAACAACAGAGCACTCCTTTTGCTACTCACCTGTACAGAACCTTACGGAGGGCACCCCACTACCCCTATTCCCGTCGTACGGTGGGGCCCTCCATCCCACATTTGCCAGAATCCACTTTATGGAACCTATGCCTAAGTGGGGGGGAACAACCAATTTAACATCAACATCCCAACTGGGGTAACTCAACTATGCACACAAAAGGACTATTTACACCAACCTGACAGCACCGTTACGGTACGTATATATGGGCAGGAAAAACGTCACATGCCTTCAGGTTATTTTAACAGTGAAATATAAGCTGGTATTGTACAGTAAATACCGTCACAAAACACCTTTAAATATATATATATAATAAATTAACTTCAAGCAGGGGTAGATTTATAAGATATATTTATGTTGAGAAACTTTGTAAATAAATTTGTTTCAAAGATGTTGGAAACAAGGTGCTCTACGGCGCTGTCCACTGTTCCGTTCAGATGAATTTGCCTCAGCGATGGCAGAAACTGACTTTTGTCGCACCAACTGAACTCTCGCGACTTTCTTGGTTTTTGCTGACATCATCTGCACACGACTCGTGCACGTGCCAAGTGGAGCTCAGCGCGAGACTCACATTTTCCATCATCCTGAGTGACGGGTGTCCCGTATCAAAATAATAGCAAATGGGAGGAACGATCAAACCGATACCGACCAAGTCCCGGAACCGTGTCACTGAATCGAAACCTGGCCGGGATTAAAAACCTCACAATATGGTTGTTACGTCGCCATTAAGATATTTTACTTAATGCAATGTACTGCATTATCTGTAGGAAAGTAGAGATTATTGTATCGAATGGAAGCGAATGACCAAGTGAAAATCTTATGGCAGTGTATACCATGAGGGGGCGATAGATCTTCGTTTTAATCCTAATATTTACGGTAAAATTGGTCATGATAGAAATTTATGTCTAAAGTTTGACCGGTCCGTTTCATAGCTCTCAATTGTTAATTGGCTGATTTGTAAATTGACTTCTAGATTAAGCTGATTCCTTAGGGAAGCAGGTTTACAGACCAGGTGTTATTGCAGGCACATCATAGTTGTAGTGAAACTGTTCTTTTGTTGTGTAACTGTTGTCTTTTAAATGCAGTAATCACTTCCTGAATAATGAATAACAAGAATGTTCTTCCCCATTGCAATTCAGAAAGGTTAGTTTTGCATCTTCAGTAGCTATTCTCCCTCTCCGGGCATGGCTGCTTGAATTGTCTTTAGCCATTGTTTAAGTATGATGAGCATGGCCTGCAAACCCCCTTCCCTGAGACTGTGATATGCAGGATCAGATACCATGTCCACCACCTGACCCTATTCATGGCCTCAGGCCCATTACTCAGGTCTTGACTGCCATTTTCAGCCACTTATTGTGGATGGACAGACATTGATGGATGGAGAGGTGGAGGCTCTCAACTTGAGTTAGACCCTACCTCAACCCTTTTTATAAGCTATAACCTCAAGAACCAATGCCAGGTACTGTCAAGCTTAACAGTATGTACATACTCACTATATACAAATAGCTACCACATCAGAGCTGGTTTATGGGCAGAAAGTATGTGCGATGTTGAAGCTTAAGATTATTAATTGCAGCACAACACAATAGCAGGTGATCCCTCAGCAGAGAGGTTACGCAATGTGAAACTTGCAAATGAAAATACTGGATATCAACCATCCACTGTGTACATAGAAACCAATACTCAAAGCATTTCCTCAAGCTATAAGGGTTCTGTATTGTGATTTGTTCACTACAACAGTATCACATCATGCAGTTTTTCAGGACTTGCATTGTATTTCCCTTACTGGCCTTTGGTGCATGGAGTCTAGAGAACAATGAAACAGTCCACCCCTCTGCACTTTAATTCATGTAGACGTGGTATGAGCCCTCAAGGAGGCACAACACTTAGTACAAGTACCAGGAGGAGGGAGTGACAACTCAGCTGGCATTAATATTTAAAATAAACCTCAATATAAAGACAGTCCACTTCGACACCGTGGTACTGCGTTGCCCCCACAGCACCTCCCAGGGCCAGCGCTGAGCCTCAGCCGGTGGGCAGTGACCACTGCCATTCGACAATCAGGAGTTGCCTGATTGATTCCAGGCAGACTTCTTCGCCTCGTTTCTAAAAAACCGCAAACACACTGCAAGACTGACAAGACACACCCATTGAACCGTCTCCAAACCAAGTACAGCGTAAAATCCTGCTTTGAATACAAACACCAGACACAGAGATTCACAAACAAACAAGACAAAACAGTTGCCAGAATGGTCAGGAACACCTGCAGAAAGTATGTAAACAATATTCGTCTAATGTCCAAGAAGGAGCATGTGCCTCCCAAGTCAAACCACACCTAACAGGAATTATCAACACCTGGGGGTAGTGCTGGGAAATCCTCTTTTACAAGGACTGTTCTCAATTCCCTGAACAAGGAACAGGTAAAAGAAACTGAGCATCCCCATCAATTAAGGTGTGTAAGATTCTATGGCAGTTACCCCATCCTGTCACATGTAGAATCATGTGCTTTTTTACTAATTTATTGGAAGTATTTATCAAAAACGTAATTTACAAATGTGGGGGGGGGGTTAGGCTTGCTTGAACAGTGAGAGGAACAGGTACCCCCAACCTCCCGCGAAACCTATCGGTATTATCATACAAAACACAACTTCGACATCGAAGGGTTTAGTGTTTACTGGCTGAAAAAAATGGGCATCGCGCGTCGTCGCTTTGCATTTGTGTGTTTGTGTTTGTTTGTGTGTGCGTGCGCGCGCGCTGGGGGGCGTCTGTTTGGGTGACACCGTTTACGTCAGCAGCTCGTGTCACTGCGAGGCAGGGCGAGACCAGAACGACTGCAGGGGACAAATCGAGACAAGATCCCCTGCAGAAATGCACTGTTCCTGAGTGGGAATTGACATGGACCGCTGAGCTGCTTCACACACGTAAGCGCATAAATGCGTGTTATGAATTTTGCTGTCAGCGCTGCCGATGAACGTGCGAGCGATATACAGACTACTGCGAGTTAGCTTTGTTTACAATACGTATTGCCAGAAAATAGCGCAATAAGGGCGGTATTCGGTGCATTTGATCATATATTCAGCAGTTTTGGCGCATTTTTAGGAAAAGGAGGAGCCTTTTCGGAAGCGGGCGCCCCCAGCAGCGAGTGGCCACAGCAGAGGACGACCGGTCTGCGTGATGCCTCTTTGTGTTGACATCACAAACGGAAAACGTTAATTTTTTAAATGTTTATTTATATACAGGGCAGAACGACAATGGGTGTATGTTTATTGGTCGCTGGCGATCGTGGGCACGACCATCTTTTATATTCAACCTACTGCGGTCGACGAACGAGGGGCGTCTAGGGGACGTCGATTGGGGTCAGTCTTGTTGTTGAAGCCTTTTTAATCCAAAGTTCCAACACAACCTAAGGAGCACATAGTCACAGAATGAGAACAGATAACCTCACTGAATGAATGACAGTGCGACCCGCCGACACCTTGCACCGTTATCTGTGTGCGCGTATGGACTGGTGCACCCGCATCCTTGGCCACTGATATTACCCTATATTTAACCGACACCTTTTCCAGCGATTTGACGATTTACAGTGTTAAATTTAAAAATAAAAACCTCACATTGATATTTACAGCAGTTTGCCTACTTTACCAATTAAGAGTAAGACCCCTGCTCAAGGGCACCACGGTGGCGCAGCGAGCAGCACAGCGGCTGGACTGTTCTGCTGTGGGTTCGAATCCAACTCATTCTGTGTGGAGTTTACCTCCCGTGGTGCAAAGACTCGTGTGTCAGATTGATTGGTCGCACTAAAATGCTCGCTGTACGTGTGTGGGACTAGCCTCCCCTCCAGGGTGTGATTTTATAGCGTACTGGTCCGTGATTCTGTTGTAGGCTCCTGGTCAAGACAGTGTGGTTAAGGTAAATGAATACCTTGATGTCTTACGGAATTTAAACCAACAACCTTTAAATTACAAGATGGCCTCCTGACCTCTTGTCAGTAACTGTTGTCATGCTTTATATAGTATGCATATTTTATAGATATATAAACACAACAGCTATATATGCTAAACTTTGTGTCAGACTTCTTGGCTTGGTACTCCCCATTAAGCTGTCTGTTTTTAAGCTATAGAAATAGTTATGACTGTGCAGCCTACCTTAACACAAAGTCGTACTATCATCCAAACCTTTGATCTCATTGTTTTTTTGTAGGTTTAACAGTGAGAAAACAAAAGTAGGACAAAAAATTCAACTTTTTAGGTCCTTCACAGCACAGCAGGACCCACATTTCCTTGTCCCCAAATATTGCAGTCATACTGAAAAATGAAAAAATAAAATTTTAGTAAAGTTACAAAACAAAAAGCAAGCAGAAATTACAGCACACATTTCACAATTAGACATATGTCACAATTGCTAACTGCTTTATGATACAAAAAAGGGAAATTAGTGAGATACTTCAGTTAACTTAGTACCATTAGTTCACTTACTGTTTTAACAGAACTGGTTTGATGAAGCTCACAGCTTAGCACTTTATATAGGGAGGTTGAATATTTTATTGAAGCAATTCAGGTTCAACATCTCTCTCAAATGTACCACAGTAGGACTCAGTTTTAACATTTTAGGTAATTAGCATACCTTTTCATGTGTTCAGTTGGTTAGGTCAGGAGGCGCAGCACACTTGTAAACTGAAGCCAGCAGGTTTAAGCTCCATTCTCCCCTCAGCCACTTAAAGCATCAATGCTGTAAATTAATCATCCACTTTCTTTCACTGCTGATCCTTGTCAGGGTCGCAGTGGCCTGGAGACTCTTCTGGAGTCACTGGGAGCTGGTCTGTGGCATACACCACAGATGGGACACCAGTCCGTTGTAGGGTGGCCACACACAGTCACACACTACAGAGTGACCAGTCAACTTGAAACATATATTTGTATTTTGGGAGGAAGCTGGAGCACCCAGAAAAAAACTCATGCAGACAAGAGGAGAATATGAAAACTCCATGTAGATTGATCTGAACCCTAATGCACTATTATTAGCACGGACGATAATAAAATTTGAAGTCATAGTGTGTGAAATAATTGAAGCTCCTTCCCTGTAAAAGCGGAGCATATGCAGGTTTCCCTGATGTGTCCTGCTGCATAGAATTATTGGAGTATAATGCTTCAGTGCTCAATGGCTGTTCATTTGCTGTGTGGAAAAGTCCTTTTATGCATGTGTTCTGCCATGGTGCCACAGAGGTTTAGGGTGCACATCATAAATGCTGGTATTGTGTTTGGGTTTAGGGCCAATGAATCCACACCAGTTTCAATATGGAGTAGTGAGGCATCATCAGTGCCAACAGCACCAGCACACATTCTCTGTGAGACTGTTGTGCTGGGGGTGTCACGGACAACACAGGCCCTTTTGTATGTGATGGACATTTGGCTCCAGTTATTCTGTGGACAAGTTTTAGGAAGCATATAGCTTTGCAGTTTGTTTATTCCATTCAGTATTTTCTTTAAGTGATTCATAGTGAGTATATGCTTCAGAAGTACAAGAGCTTACCTTTCCGTGGTAGGATGAAGTTCTGTTACTGAACCACTGCTCACACTATTCAGTCAGGTATAACATAGTTGCTAAAAATACTGTTAACCAACTTAAAATTCAAATTATATTCACTAAAAATACTATTAACCAACTTAAAATTCAAAGCATATAAACATTTTATTTTAGGTTAAAATAACCAGTCACACTTATCTATAATTTTCCCAAAAACCTCTTTTATATGACTAGCTTTATTACCAGTTTAGGAACTAGAAAACAATGAGAAATTCAGTCAGTTAAGTAGGTGTATCATTATAATACATGTAACCCTGTTCAGATGCAGCTGGCTGTCAACATTTATTGGAAGTTTTATTCATGAATTTGTTGCTGTGTCACAACAGTAAGATTAAGGCCACATCTTCACACATACCTGCTGGTAATTGTACTGTTCCTAATTCAAATGCACTTTATTCTTCTTTGAAAACAATTAAGATATCCCCAAGGTTCTGACTACTCCCTTGGTTATTTAAAGTCAAATTTGCATACTATTTAGCTAATTAATTTAGTTAAAATGGATGTAATCTAAAACAGTGGTAACTAGCCAGTTTTTCTCAAGGATTCACTTGAGTTTATTGGGAAACTCTCAACCAGTAGTGGAGAAGAGTAAAAACACTGTTTTCATGTTCTGGCTCATCACAAAAGTAGAGGGTGGATTTTTCTGAAAGCTGTTTATATTGATCTTGTTTGTTTAAAAAAAGGGAAATTGCACACATGTTGTCAGATGTGGATGAGATGACAGTATTGAATATTAACATGTACACAAAACACTGCAGGTTTTCAGCCAGTTTATATGAAGATGTTTCAAAGAACCTACATGCATTCTAGTGCCCACACTAGACAAATATGCTCCCACATACATACACACACCCACAGAGATGCACACCCATTCCTTCCCAGGGCAAAGCCTACTCAGAATCTCTGTAGGGGTGGGGGTCCTGGAGCATTGTGATTCATCTCACATCTCTCCACATGGATCGGAGTGGTCTAGCGATCTTTTTGCTCATCTTGCTTTCTGGGCTGCTGTTCTTCTGAAGCAAACCCATTACATTCTTTTTCACTTGTCTATAACTAGACACACATTGAAACATCCTTCCAAAACCTGAGCACATTCACACTCAGGTTTGTGCACGTGTCATGCACCATCGTCCTCACAGTCCTTGGTGTGTCTTCATTGTACACACACATACACAAATGTACCCTTGCACAGCACTGCACAACAGCAGCAACATACATCAACACATAATAATAATCTTAATAATAAACTTGAAACTTGAAAATGAATAGGTGCATAAATAAATGTGTTTATATGCATGAATTAAAAAAATACATATGTATACACACAGCGTAGAATTAGCTAACTAGAAAAACAAGTGCTTCAAACTGCACAACAGCAGTGTGTTTGAGAGAGCGAGTGCAGTCACTACTCATCCTTCTTTTCATGGCAGGCATGTACATAATGAACTGCCAGTTTCACGCTCTCACCTCTCCCCCCCAGTTAGTGAGGTAGCAGCTGGCTGTCAAGGGTCTGGAACTCTTGACTGCAATATTTGTAAATACATAATATATAATTACATAACTCCTTTAGTAAGACACACAACTGTATAAAAATTGAACTTGCACTTGTATTTTTCCCTTTATAAATTAAGTCTTCCATACACTCTGACTGTCCCTCGATGACAGCACACTCTTGTTTTTTAGCAGATCATAACCTAGTGTGTGTTTGGGGGTTTCATATGTTTTAACACTACTTCCTAAAGAGCCGTCAATACTGAGATTGTGAGAGCACATAGCGCACACTTACACACAAGCAAAGATCATTTTCGGGCTGCTGCTTCCTTTTAACCATCAGTGAATTATTAATGAGTACAGGAGAACCAGCAGCTGGTCCACATGAAAGAGGAGGGGACACCAGCGGCTGTGTCTTGCAGTGACTGTTAAGATGGAGGAGGCCAACGGGCAAAGGTGTGTTGTGTGAGAATGCGAGATGAGAAGATCTTCTTGATCACTGTGCATACTGGAGTTCTTCATTATTCATCAGAGGTCGTGCAGCATGACATCATCTGGAGCCCCTTTTGCTTTTATTGTTTGTCATCACAAGGTGATAATTGAGCGTACCATCTAGACTGGTCAGTTTCAGTTCCTGCCTTCAGTTCCTATCCTAGGTGGAGAAAGCGTCCACATAAAATGGGCACATCATGGTATGGACAAGACAAAACATAGCAAATATAGAAATACTTTTTAAAAAATAGAAAGTTTCATATTTTGTGTTCTGGTTGACTTTATTGTTCAACTCATTACTAATACAAATGGATAGCATGGTGATTGAAGACACATACTTTAAGATTGTTGGTTTCAGATCTTGGATGGGCTGTTTTTGAAAAAGGCATGTAACCTGGATTTGTAAAATATTTTGCTGTTATTTGCTTTGCACAAGAGGAAGAGCTAAGCAAACAATAATTAAAAGAAAAATAAACGTGTGAAACAATCAAGTATTCTCCAACTGAGCATCTGCTTTGCAGTTCTGTTCAAGTAGCAGGTTATGCTCTGCTTATTTTTATTGGAAAAGTGTACATCTGTTGTGGTATTTTTTCAATATTCTTTATGGCTCATGAGTGGCATAACCACGAATATTGGAACATTCCGTAAGCAAAATTGCTCAGCCCCCCAAATAAAAAAAAATTGTCCATGTTCTCTGTTTTAAATAATCTTCTTCCATATGGATCATGTTTCTAACGCTGTCATCTATTCTCAGTTTTCTCCCCTATAGATCACTCTCCTTACTGTGTTCTCTGCTTTCTGCCTTCCTCCTTGCTGATGATGATCCTGATCTTGTCATCTATTCTGTCTCCGTGCCTGTGGCTCATGTTCCTCAACTTCACCACTAGTCACAGTCTTCTTACTAAGGGTATCAAGTTCTTGATCCTGTCTTGTATTTTTTGTGGAGTATCTTCCTGACCCTGCCCACACTTCTTCCCCGTGCTTATGGAAGACAGTCAGTTGCTTTGCCGAGGCACTCACTTCCCTGTAGACAAGATCTGGAGGGGCTTCGTGGTAGAGAGCACTTTAAATAGCACCATGGAGACAATGGTAGAACCATTCTTCTGTTGCCTAGCAAGACACTTTTACACAGCTTGTATAGTTCTCCTAATAAGACCTTAAACAGCATAACAAAGTGAAATTAGAAGAGTAGGTGGCATCTTGTCATGTAACCTGTGACCTTGTGAGTGTTTACACCTATGGCCAGTTTCATCGAAAAAATTTTGAGCCTCTCAGACTTTAATACAGTTCTTGAGATGTTTAGATAATACTTAAATCACAGGAGCCTATTTCAACTGTTTGAAAACTGGAAGAAGCAGCCACTTCTCCCCTGGGTCTCCCATGTTTCAGCCAGAAGAAGGATTTTTTTTGGTCAAGTTCCACACTCTCTCAAGTAGCTCAAGTTTTCAACATATTGTTTCCTTAACATTTATTCTTGTAGGTTTGTATGGGTGAGCTTTCTTTCTGTATATGTAACAGAACTCTTTGCAATTCATCTTCTTTGTGGGCCTCATAAAAAATGTTTCCTTTCTCAGAAACAATGTGGTTTGGTGTTTTGTGTTTTCCTTTCTGGGGGCCTGAAACCAGACCTGCACCTGCCCCAGTGGCCTCCACTACTGACAGTAGATACTGTAGGGACTTTCTTCATCATCTTCCAAGTCTGTGCAGTAATGCAGTAGTGAGTGTTCATATAGGTATGTATGTTTTTGTTGCATCAGTAAACCATCTCTAGTTTTGCAAGTTAACTTTAAAATAAGTCTGATAACATTACAACATTAATAATCATATAGTGAAATGAGTCCATGATGGGTGTTAACATTTTTGTTTAATTTCCCAGAATTTTCACAAGAATCACATCTGAAAGCTTTGATGTGACTCACTGGCTTTCCATCGTTGCTGTTTTCTACAGTAGCTTCCATTTTTGTTGTCTCTCATAGAAATTTCCTACTGAGATGCTTCTTTTCATGTGTGCAGAGCCACAGTGTTCACAAGTGAAGCTGAGGAAGGAGTGTAATGCATTGGCCTATAAACAGTTATGATTCTCAGATTTGCAGCCTTTTTTGCATGATGGTGCTACTGTTCAATGAAGTTGTGAAGGAAGTCTGTGATGGGACGTTCTTACATATTAGCTCAACACAGAATTGAAATGGAAGAGAAGTTCCATGTGGATCTTGTTGGCAGTCCCCTTCCTCTGTGGCATGAATAATAGAGGTGTTTTGAGTAAAAAGGTACTCCACACACCATGTAATTTTTTGCATATTGTGAAACAGGACTAAAACAAGGGAGAAGAAAACCAACTGAGAGTCATGACAGCTGAAACAGAAATTGAAATGCCCTTGTGTAATAACAGGTCATGTGATTCTCCTGGCCTGTGGCACACTGCTTGTACAACTTTGCTGTCTAAATCTCACCTTTTGAATTACAGTGTATGTATTTTGAAAGATGTGCATTCCAAGATGAGAGACAAACTTCTGCATGCCATAATGGTGTAAAACTGCAGGATTAAATCCTCACACATGTCTTCTCTGCCTCCTTTTCCTAAATTAGATTGTGCATATTTGTTTTGTAAATTAGATAATGTGAGAATGGAATCCAAGTTCAACAGGTTATTTGCAGTTGTTTGATAAGATTGTTTTAACCTCCCACTGTATGAGCCAGTGTTTATGGTAGGTGCTGGAAAAACAACCTTCTGCTTCTGAACATAGTGAGGTCAGTGCAATGCAGATCTTTTGAAGATCACCAGTAGACTGACAGTGATGCAGAATTTTTTCCCTGTAGCAATAAACAGTGTGTCATGTCACATAGCAGACTGAAATGCAGCATGTATTGGCAACTTATCAGTCAGAACATATGAGTTGTACAGATATCAGTCTTTTTAAATCCTGCAGAGTTACCACATTCACATCACTGTTACAAATTTAATTTTAAAGCTAAGCTTTTAATAAAGTGCTCTGAATGTTGTGTAGGGATATGTTAATAGGAGAGCTGAACTTCCTGCTTTGTCTGGATGCATCTTGCAAGGTGTTTTAAAACTGCTTATTTTTCACCTGCACAGATGTGTCTTGGCAAAACATATAGACCCTGAGAGGGACAGCAACCTGACGGAGGAAGGGCTTCGGGAGGTGCGGCTCACCCTTGCTTGCGACCCATAGCTATTCATCAGCAAACCCCACCTTCAACTGCGAGCCCACCCTGCTGTAGCTAAGATGTCTGCCCGAGAACGTAGCCCTCGCCACCGCCCATGGTCAGTGTACCGCGCCAACACCTTTGACCTCTCTTCAGAGATGCTTGGGCTCACACTGGCAGGTACCCAGCCTACAGCAGCAATACACTAATTCTGATGTCTGTGTGATCCTTGTCTAACCCCAGTCTGACCATCAATTTAATTCCTCCATCTTCCATCATAACCTCCCTCATTCCTATATATTGCTCAGTATTTGTCCATCTGCAAAAAAATGAAAGTAAAATTAATCCTGTGCTGGGATAAGTGTACCTGTAAGTCTATCTGGTTTGATTTGTTTCTTTTTGCTCCTACATGACAATCACAATTTCCCTCCTTGGTGTCTCTTCTGAATATCTGTGTAAAGTTTCTCAGCCATGTCCTCTTTGTGGTTCTGCTGTAGGAAACTTTAAAACTGACGTCAGTCTCTGTATGTTTGACAGGAAACAGCCAGGACCCAGATGAGCCTGTGCTGGAGTTCAGTCTAGGTGAGCAGTGAACCCAGAGAATTTAATTTAACAGATTATTTTTAGCAAAACTGTACATATGGGGGGAATTGGTTTCTATTGGTTTCCCCTTCAGGGTCTCTGTGTCACTCCGATCATTTCATAGCAAATCTATTAGCAATGTTTTACAGTTCTCCTTCTTAGATCATAAATTCCAATCTTGAGAGCCACAAAAAACTATTGTAGTGCCCTAGCTTTGGCCAAACAATATGTGATACTGCCAAAAGGACAGTCTCCCTTTCACCAGTCCACTGTTGTTGCCCAAGAAATACAGTGGACCTATATCAGATTTTCTATGTTCAGTTGGGTTTTCATGATATTCCACTTTTCCCTGCTTTCTCTGGCCCTTTGTCATCTCTATCAGACCTGCAACATTAAGTTTTAAGAGACTTTAGATTTAAAGTGACAGAGTTACTTTTGCCTCTTTTGTTTGGTACTGGTTGTACTGCCCATTTATCATAAATGCTGGATAGGCTATTCAGCATAAATTCTAAATCTGTTTAACAAATTCAATCTTTTCTCAGAACTCTGTCACAGGGGTATAAGGATATATAAACATCTGCAGTTATGCTCTGCTCTTGGAATAAATACCATTTGAAAACTTTTACATTACTGGTTTGCATCTTCTGGTAAGATGTATTTGTCCTTTTTTCACTAACTTGTGTGAACTGCTGTCCCCACAGCCTGTAGCGAGCTTGTCACTCCAGCATTAGACCGTAAACCAAATAGTTTTGTTGCTGTGAGTTGCACCACACCTCCTCAAGCCTTTTGGACCAAGCATGCCCAGACAGAGATTATAGAGGTGAGACTGTATACCTACAGTAGCTTGAGGCTGGCCTTACTGCCAATGATGAATGAATTGCTTTGAGCTTCCTTTTATAGAGTGAATGTAACAGTGTTTCACACAAAGAAAGGGAACAACTAGGCTGTGGGTTTAAATGTGGTTTCAGTCTTGATTCGGTCTGTGTTGTATTTAAATTGTGGCTGTGTGTGTGTGAATGAACAACATTATGTGATTGCTATGAACTGGCATCTTATCCAGGGTGCCCTGTATATCTCAGATAGGCTACAGACCACTGGGACTGTCCATGGAACAAAGGGTTATTGATGATGCATAGATGGATGTTTGTTGGATACATATGCCTCAGTGGAAAAAAAATGAAATGCCTTTTCCAACATGCACTGTGATTTTTGATAAGCATATATTGAGAAGACTTCACAACATTTATGTTTGTTTATCATTAAAAACATGCACCCTGACCTGTAACCTTCTACCATCATCCATTCCCAACAGGGTACCAGTAACCCCATCTTCCTTAGCAGCATTGCTTTCTTCCAAGACTCCCTCATCAACCAGCAGACACAGGTCAAGTTGTCAGTCTACGATGTAAAGGATCGCACTCAGGGAACGGTGAGTGTTACTGCTGCTCTCCAACTCTGGAGGTCCTGCCCTCCCCTAGGAGAATCTTTGGTGGTTGAGGGCACACAGCACTGATAGTGTAGAAAGTCTGAGGCACTGTAAAATCCCAACTAATAAACATTTTGTTATGCTTTGTTGGCAAGTTGGAAGCAAACATACATTTTGCACACTAGGTGTGTGAATTTCTTGCTGTGTGGCAAGTCATCACTTAGGAAAACACAAGACACTTCACTGTTTGTTGGCACTGTGGAGTTCTTTCCCTGTGTGCTTCATAGCACACACTTGCAAAAGCGTTACTGTGTGTCAGTATGGTCATCTACTGGCTTGTGTGTGTTTCTCCAGCCATCTCTCATTCCTTTCCAGATGTACATGTTAGGCTCGTCTATGTTTACTGTGAAGGAACTGCTGCAAGACAAACATCACCGCTTGCACCTTTTGCTCAGGTAAAAGGCAGTTCCCTCTGTTGCTAATATTCCCTAATGTTGCTAATATTAAGGAAAGTTAAAAAACAGGCAAGGTAGCAGAAAACTCTCTAATAGGTGTTTGTGTTCCCTATCCACACCTCACATGGCCACCTGGTTGACTCTGGGCTGCCCCCTCCAGATCAGCGGAGAACAAATGTGTGGGCAACATCACCATCATTGCCTGGCAGATGGAGGAGAAGCGGGATCAGCGGGCTCCTGTGGCACGGCTACCGGACACAGTGAATGGGCGGGTGAGGCTTTGCCATGTTACCCAGGGTGGGACTTGCTTAGCTGTGGGGCTGATTGGTTTGGTTGTTTAAATGTTTTCCTGCCCACAGATGGTGCTTCCTGTGGACGAGAGTCTAACTGAATCGATGGGGGTCAGGGCTAAAAGCGCCTCTCTATGCAAGGACGCTCTGCTAAAGGCTGGTAAGGTTCTTGTGGGGTGTATTCCTTTTCTTACTGTGATGCTACCAGTGAGTCAGAAGCTCAACTGCACGTATCTAAAAGGTTGTTTTGCTTCAGATGTGACTCATTGACTGATGCCTGGAGAATAATGATAGGATTTTGTAAGAATCCAGGCTCTGTGTGACAAAGAGCTATATATAAAGTGCAGAGGGCTGTAATTCTGTCAAGATGAGGGCATGTGTTGTGGAGACACAGTAACATAATACCTGATTTTATATCACTGTTGCATCTTCACCTGTGATAACTGACAGCTTTGATTTCCCATGTGTGCACGTCTGCTTGCCAAGAGAAGTTCCTCAAACAGTGGGATAACAAACTGAATTGACTTGCATAGTGCTGTGGAGTTTCAGTGGAAAGCAGTTATTGGAACTGGCAACCCTAACAACCATAGATTGTCTGGAAAAACAGGGTGGGGGTATCACAGTACTTAAGTTGATCCCATTAACTCGTCCTACATCCAAACAAATCATGGAATTGAATTGATGTTAATAGTGTGCTCGCTTGCTGATGGATGGGTGACTTTACCAGTCATAAGATAAGATAAAATAAGATTAAACATCATGAATCCCTGCAGGGAAATTCACTTGTACAGTAGCTTGACACAGAATGCATAACATAAGATGCCCATAAGACTCATACCAAGGTGCAAAAAATAAATGAAGAAGCTGATTGTTCACAGGTCCTAATGTGACACTGTGGAAGTGAGTGGCTGTTGGTACGGAGGACGTTGTTGTTTAAGTGCTTCTAAGTTGAACAACTAAATTGGCTAAAGTCCGTGTCTCCCATTGCAGTGTTTGGTGGGATTACATCACGCATGTACCGCTTTCCCACCATGGATGGGAACCACCTGCGTGTTCTGGAGCAGATGGCAGAGAGCGGGCTGTCGCTCAATGTGCCTCGACAGTTTGTCAAGCTCCTGTTGGAGGAGGATGCTGCCCGGTGAGGGTGGTCTGCTAGGTGGGGGTGATCCACAGAAACACAGAGAATGACAAACCCTATCCGTGTGCCTGTCTCAGGGTGTGTGAGCTCGAGGAACTGGGAGAACTCTCTCCATGCTGGGAGAACCTACGGCGACAGATCATTAC
Source organism: Arapaima gigas (assembly GCA_900497675.1). Taxonomy (NCBI): domain Eukaryota; kingdom Metazoa; phylum Chordata; class Actinopteri; order Osteoglossiformes; family Osteoglossidae; genus Arapaima; species Arapaima gigas. Next base: position 1,218,021 of record UFQX01000030.1, read on the forward strand.
CCAGTACCAGACCATTATCCTCACCTACCAGGAGACCCTCACCAACCTACATGAGTATAAAGGTCAGTACTCATTCTCTGTGTCCCCCAGACTGTCTGTTACTCCCTACCTGCCATCCTCTCATCCTTTCTTACTCTCTTTCTCTTTCCCCCCATGCAGGCCCTTCCTTCAAGGCCAGCAACCTGAAGGCAGAGCGAAAGCTAGAGTTCATACCCATCAACCTCCATGTCCAGAGAATGAGAGTTCAGGACGACTCAGGTTTTGGTGAATATTTTGGTGTTCTGATTCCTGTAACCACCTGCTCACCTATTCTGGGGTTACTGTCTCCATATTTTTTCTTTTTTTCTCTATTGCCTGCTACGGTATTCACTGGATTAACAGACATACATTACACTTTGCAGAGTGTTTACCAGAGCAGTTTTAGGCTCACTTTCTTTTGTCATGTGTACAGTTCTGTTTTGATACCACAACCATTATTCCACCTACTGTCCCTTTTCAAACAGATCACACATACGATGTTGTGACCATTGGCGCCCCTGCTGCACACTGCCAGGGGTTCAAGAACAATGGCCTGAGGAAGCTCATACAGAAGTTCAAGGATGCTAAGAAGCAGTAAGTTCGGAGACTGTGCCCCCCCACAGCTTCAGTGTTAGTCGCTATCACTTTCTATCTGGTTGCTCTTTAGCTGTGACTGGGTGCCAATCTGCACTGTTCTGGGATTTGCTTATTCATATGCATGTCCTTACCTGTGTTTTTTTATCATGCATTTGTTTTAACCTAGCTGATTCAGAGCACCAGACAGCTGTGTACCTTGCAATGGGACACAATGCAGCCATTAAGGACTGTTTTTATTTTAAAAATATCCACAGTGCAGATAAAGCTGAAGAATGAATGTGTGAACAGTCCATGTTACAGACAAACAGCAAGCAAAAGCAAGAAGTGGCCTTGTCCTAATATTAAACTAATAACCATGTATCTCACAATGGTTTTTCTAGTCTGACTAATGTTTAACTATTTGAGTCAAAGGCTGTTGCATTATTCTGACTGCCCAGATTTCCCTCAAACCAATTTACCATGGTCGGTCCTCTAGAGCAAATCTCTGCATGCATGGCTTCTTTGACATTGGCTGGCACCAAAATTAGCTTGTAATGAAATGCTGAGCTTCTCAAATGTTGGCCCTGTCTAGATTCATTTTGGCTACTGTGATCAGATGGTCTAGGGGGGCTGGTGTAGGGATACTGGTAGGTGCCTCACTTGAATCTAATGTGGCAAGCATGCAGACCTTTTATCTGGTTCATACTGAGTATGCCCATTGTCTATGGGAAGCTGATTGTTCCCTTAAAAGTAGGACACATCACACTGGGGTGTATTAAAGTACAGCCATCCCTCACATAACAGGGTCCCATACAATTGCTTGTGAAAACATATTGTACACTCTTTTTTGTATATTGGGTTCCATACAACTGCCCATTAATCATTCCATCTAGTTCCACTCATGTCCTTTGGATGATCCTGACAGTAATGCAACAGATGATACAATAACACACCAATCTGCTCAACCCCAAATAGGTGATTCCTGACAGCACAACACCAGTCCCTGGTTACTGATTTTAAACAGGAATCCATCACAGCAAAAAATATGGAATAAACACTTTAAGAATATTACTTCTGTTTAGCAGAAGGCAACATGGGAGAACAATGTTCTGTCACACCGATAGTGTCAACCACTCATAACCTTTGATTAACCTCAGGTACATTACATTGCTGTTACCTTGTTTACTACAGCTAGAATGGGGTTGAAATCTGGTCTCTGTGAGTCCTAGCAGAAAATTCTAAACATGCTAATTCACTTAAATTATTGTGAAATACCAGGTTCAAGGAACCGGGCATGATACATTTAAAACTTATGTTTTTATTTGTGCTATTTACAAAAACAGACTGGTGAGACATAACAGTGAAGGATCCAACACAGGGAAGACCTGGAAAGTGGATTCCATGTGAAAGGGAGATGCTCTTTAATGTACTGTTCAAGATTGTGCACCTCTTAACCCTCCTCCTGTCTCCCTTTGTGCCACCATGCCCACTATCCTATAAACAGCTTTAATAACATGAATACCCTTATTCTAGTCTAAATAAAGGTGTGATGTCACAATCAAAGTAAGATAATTTGGTATAAGACATTTGCTTACATTGCTACATAGTGGAGGGCTATTTTTTATAATGACTTTATCTCAGTGCTCTAATGAAAGACGTAGGCATTGTTTATTGGGAACTTTATTTCTTTAAATCATAAAAATTCATTAACCAAATTATCAAAATATCTTCAATTCTCCATCTGATGCAGCACCATGTACTTTGTCTGACACCCCATGCTTACTAAAAAAGGTTTGAAACCACCATGACTTTGCAAATGAAAAAGCAGCTATTGATAATTATTGAATGAACAAAAATATAACGTTAAAAGACAAGTTATAAATTATCATTTTGTTGCCGAAGTTATAAAATATGTTGCAATGCATGAAATACCTTTCCTTTTTAAAACTCTTTTGATATTTGTCCGTGGAGCCAATATTTTAATAAATAATGCTAATTCAGTGTTTTCACAACAAAAGTTCATCTAATAAGGTGATTTCACTGAACAAATGAGCGCCATTAGGCGAAGGATGGGTGTAAATATTTCTTCCCAGTAATACATTTTTAGTAATACTTGTGTAGTGCTTTAGTTATATCTAGACAAGCCATCATTCTCTGAGGATTGTGGTGATTTTGTACATGTTTGGAAAAAGTTGGTACATTTTTATAAATTGCGCTTCTTTAAAATTAATCCAATCTTTTGATTAGTCCTAATAATATTCATGCATGTACTCTACTTTCATGTTTGCTAAAAATGTGTCAGCTTATTCAGTGAAATGCGTCATTTATTAAAGCACTCCGTGTGATCTCATTTGCAATGGACAGTTATATCTGCTTAAATGCTTGTGAAGCTGCCTGTGGTCAGAGGCTGGGAATACAGCTTTATCACTGCCTACTGTGTTCATTTACCATTTTTGACTGCTGTGTCATAGTCGCCTTTGGCATTTGCGTACCTGTTTTTGCAGCACTGCTGCTGAACTGTGTGGCTGCATTTCTCTATAATGGTTTATTAATTTGATGGCTATTTAATTGCTTTTTTGTTTTTTAATCAGCGTTTATGAGGAGGGTTGGTGAGTTTTTCTGTATTCTTGCCATTTTTCTTTCCCACTACTTTTTTGGCCATTCCCACTCGGTTTGTGTCTCTGTGCATGACGGAGTGTTTCCTCTCACCCGTGTTCCACCTGCTGGATTTTCCGCTCCATCCATTACAAAATTGTGGAAGCTTTATGTTCCTATTGTGTACATACAGTATGCATATGTATGTGTTTGGGGTGGGCACAAAAGCGCAGCATCATGAGCCGTAAATAAGTCGTCAGCCTGATGTTACCACACCGCACACTGTTTTACTGCACCTCACATGACCTTCTCTATCCTTCCTAAAAAGAGAGGAAGCATAAATTTGTGAGCGGAAGTCAACCATTAATGTTGAGCCTCATTAATAATTGAGAACAAAAACATTTTCCAGCTGCCTGCTCATGAATGTTCATGGACAGGACAGGAAGACAGTTTTCCTTGTTCGTGTTTGTGAAGTAAAAGTGTTTATTTGCAGTCAAATAACTTTAAAGTCCCAAACTCCAAATGCCAAAGTTTAACTATGAAAAAAAGACTACCCGAAAATTAACAGACAATACTAAAATGTTGAGAAATATACAATAAGCAAGAACATTCACTGATTTTCTTATGAAAGATATAGTTCACATAATGATCAAGATATTGGTAATTTTCCTCTGTTTATAGAAAATTTTTTATTCATTCTTACGAAATCAAGTTCCTGTCATTGTACCAGCCCTTGAATGCAACCCCTCACTTGACTCTCTGCAATGTGATGTTGATGCAGTTTTAAGAAATGTTATTTGTGAGCGTGGCAGGTGTGTTTCTGCATGTGTGTATGTGTGGGAGTGTGTGGGCTGTGTCTGCTGGCGTGTGCATGAGTGCGTCGGGAGTTTGCGTGCGTGCTTGTGTGTCTACACACCATCTCTGTACTCTAACACCAAGTCCCATGCCCCTGCCTCTACAGCAGTGCCATGACCAGCTCCCAGTCCATCGTCTACATCCCCCAGGATATCGTCCGTGCCAAAGAGATCATTGCCCACATTAACACATTGAAGACACAGGTCAGCTACTATGCTGAGCGCCTTTCCCGTGCCGCTAAGGACCGTTCCACAAATGGCCTTGAAAGGACACTGGCCATCCTGGCAGACAAGGTGATTCTCCTGTCCTCCTCACCAATCCAGAGCTCTAAAGGTTGATGAACTTAACATTTGTATCTTGTCTGCAGCACAGGTCTGGTCTATCAATCTTTATACAGTGCCAGTGCTAATTTTGAGTACACTTGTCGACTTTTGATGAGCAATACATTGAGCCAACATGTCTTCCCAGCCCTTCTGCAGTGATTCCCAGAGATGTAGGACACTTGTGAGCTGCTTTTACTCTTTGGTCTAGTTCGTCTCAGTGTACCCAGATGCACTCACCCTTTTCATAGGTATTGCGCTAGCATTGCAGTAGCACTGATGTACATTCTCTTGCTTTTTTGCTTCTGTTACCCAAATGCCATATTGTATGTAGTATCCTGCCAAGTCTTAAAAAGTAATATTCATGTTCGATCGTCTGCCTCCACTACCCTACCCCTTACGGCCACAGACCCGGCAGCTGGTGACAGTATGTGACTGCAAGCTACTGGCTTCTGCCATCCAGGCTCTGAACGCTGCCCGTCCTGAATATATTGCCTCCAAGGCATCGCCCTCCGGCGCTGAGTCCGAGCAGGTAGTCCTGCGCAATGACCAAGACACCCTGCTGGCCAAGTGGGCGGGGCGCAACAGCCGCTCCTCATTGCACGTCAACTGGCATGAGGAAGAGTGGGTGAGGGAACCAAGATTTTGGAGTCAAGGGTCAGATGGGTTTAAATATCAAATGTTAAATCTCATATCCTTCAACCCCAAATAGAACATTGTAAGTTTTTCAGATGAAGAGGAAGGTGAGAATAAATATAAATCCTTGTGTTGTTTCCATCCTCTGATTACCCCTTTTCCCATGATCCCACAGGAGAAGGTGTGGCTAAATGTGGACAAGAGCCTGGAGTGTATTATCCAGCGTGTTGACAAGCTGCTGCAGAGGGAGCGGCTACAGAGTGACAGCAGCGAGGATGTCTTCTTGTGTGACCAGGAGGGCAAGAAAGGTAATCTGAGGACTATGGCTTTCTGGATTAACCCTGGCAGCATGGAGGAGTCTTCCTCATCTACTCCACTTCGTCCATTATCATCATTCTCATCATCACCATCACCCTCACTTGCTCATCGATCATCATCTTCAAAACGCATGTTGATCTCTGGAGTGCACAATAACTGTAGGTTTGTTTTAATTTCTATATCTTATATATAATTTTTTTTCTTATTATTTTTGAGTCTCTGGATTTGCCTTCTTGTTATTCATTTTCCTTGGAAAAGTAATTTTGTCCCTGTGCTTAGAATCAGTTTTTAAGTTTCTGTAACTTGAGTTTCTACCTAAATCTAAGCAGGCTTCTTGTTTCTAAATAATTTGAATGGTTTTCTTCCTGTTTTCCTCTATGCATGTGGTGAACAGTCCTGTCACAGACCCTCCAAATGCATATATTATTATTTCCTCTGTGTTCCTTCTGTCTTTGTGTTTATACACCTTTGTAATTCTGATTGAATGGTGCGTGATAAGAATACAGACACAGTTCTAGCTCTGTTAAAGAAGTATCTGATCCATTCCCTGCCAAGGTTCAGATAATAGTTTTATTTTAAAGGCCATACATATCTGAGTTTTCTCAAACACAGTCTTTTGCACGTTTGTAAATTAAGCTTTGCTCTTCTAGTCTGTTCTGTGAAAGATCTCTCACAAATCTGTTGAAGAACTCATTCCAGAATCTAGCAGCAGCATGGTTACAGGCCACAACTTTTGCTAAGTTTATTTGTTAATGACATCAATAATGTCCTGTGATGTTGCAAGTACCACAGGACCAATTCAGTGTCGTACAGCAGACAGAACACAACAAATCAACCCTCTGACTGGCTATTTATCCTCATCCAATTTGTTCCTCCTTCAGCACCTCCAGCATATTTTGGGGTGAAATATGTTTTGCTGCTCTTTTTCTTGGTACACACTCCTATTGCATTGACTGCTTACGTGACCAGTGAAGCTTGGAGAGCCTCTTGCTACTGATGCAACTGCCTAACCATGTATGTTGCCCCACTCACCACTCTTTCTAGATGGCAGCCCCAGTGGAGAGGAGTCATCCCCAGGTAAGAGCTGTCCCGATAACCACCTCCTGACTATTAGCTACTCTGGTCTTTGTATTATTTCACAGTGGTTTTTAATCTGTTTTCAGTTGTGAGTTATATATTTATTGGTTTTATTATAAACGTTTGGTTTTGTTCTGTGGCTTTTTAAATATGCTACACTTGTTTTAAATTTTTTATTGAATAAAAAATTAGGCCAATGTGATAAATGGAGAGATTACAAGTTGTGCTGGATAGCTTTGATCTACTGGACAGATCAGTTATCCTGGAAAATACATTGTGGTCTGTGGGGAAAAAATCTTTTATTGGCTTAGCGCAGCCTGGCCATTAGTTTGACTATATATTTAGCAGTAAGTTGCAGTCGCATACTGGTTGGATTTTGATCGAGATCAAAATCGATCAAAATCTCGATTTTGGATCGAGATTGTGAAACTGAAATCTCAGGCCACAGTTCATGACTGAATTCCTGTTTCTATACTTATAGGTGGCTTTCATTATATTTATGTGCCTGACTGTGACACTGTATTGTTTGTACCCCCATCTCCAGGGGAATGGAGTGAGGCCCTTTACCCTCTGCTTACCACACTGACAGAGTGTGTGGCAATGATGAGCGACAAGGCTAAGAAGTCCATGGTGTTCCTGCTGATGCAAGACAGCGCCCCCACCATCGCAATGGACTTGAGCTTGCAGTACCGCCGCGATGTGGTCTTCTGCCAGACGGTGTGCAGGCACACAAAAACATACACGTGCAATACAGCTACTTCACTCATGTGGACATTTTGTGTAGCAGAGAAATGGACTGATGTCTGATGTTGCATATTTAAAGTCCTACAATGTATTTGTACTACTTGTACTCTTGAAAAATGAACTTAATGCTTCAGTTAAAAAATCCAATGGACATGATGCTTCACCATGTCTATTTTGTTGAGGGCTACTCATCTAATGTATATTTTGTGTGAAACAAAATTAAGTCCACAAAGTAGCCCAGTTATTAGGGGAGCTAGGTGAGTAGCACTGCTGCCTAGCAAACCCCAGGCTGGATCGTTGTGAGTTCAAGCCTGACTTAGTCTGTGTGGAATTTGCATGTTCTGCCCAATGTCTGTGTGGGCTTACACCACGTGCTCTGGTTTTCTCCCACAATCCAAAGACATGTGTTTCAGGTTAACTGGGCTCTCTAAATTGCCCATAGTGTGTGTGTGGCTACCCTGCAACAGACTGGGATAGTCTCTGGATCACTGCAGTCCTGCTCAGGATTAAGCAGATAATCGATGGATGTGCAGTAACTGATATGGATGCTGTTAGTATGAACTGTCATTTGAAATATATTTATTCTCTCCAAGATATTAAGTGGTTTATGTTGATGCATCTCACTGTTCTCCCAGCTCACAGCCCTAATATGTGGTTTTATCATCAAACTGAGGAACTGTCTCCATGATGATGGCTTCCTGAGGCAGCTGTACACCATCGGCCTGCTGGCACAGTTTGAGAGTCTGCTGAGTACTTACGGTAAATACACATGCAGACACCCCTTGTTATTACACATACGTGCACATATTTATACTAAGACTGAAATACAGCACGGCCACACAAAACACGCATATACACCAAAATATATGTAGCAGTCCACACTCACCTGTACAGAACCATGTGCACACAATACACACGTGTGTGAGTGTACTCTGCAAAGCTTATATTCCAGGGGAAGAGCTTGCTATGCTGGAGGACATGAGTGTGGGCGTCATGGATCTGAGGAATGTCACCTTCAAGGTCACGCAGGCCATGACCACTTCAGCCCCCGACATGCTGCCCATGATCACGGGCAACCGTGATGGCTTCAATGTGCGCATCCCACTGCCTGGAACCATGTTTGACGCATTGCCTCGTGAGATACAGAATGGCATGCTGCTCCGTGTGCAGCCCGTGCTTTTCAATGTGGGCATCAACGAACAGCAGACATTGGCTGACAAGTAAGGCCTGTGAGGAGCTCAGTTCATATTTAACACTCATTAATATTAGGGCTGGTCCTGGAAGTCCATTCCACAAAGGCAAACAAGCCATTCAAGTCAGTAATGTGATGACTGCCTGCTGAGGTTCATTACCCACGATATGCTCTTTACCTCTTGCCAAAGGTTTGGAGACGCATCACTGCAGGAGGTCATTAATCTGGAGAGTCTGGCCCGCTTGACCTCTTACTACGAACAGTTCAAAGAGGTCTTACCCGAAGACTGTAAGTCCATCTATCCATTTTCATTAACTGCTTCTCCTTCCTCAATCTGATTATAAAGTGATATCTTAAGTGGTTCAGACATTCAAACATTAGGATAAATTTATGTGCAACTGGAAAAGCTGAATTGATTTGTACTCACTGTGCTGACTCCCTGGCCATCCAGGTCTGCCTCGATCTCGGAGTCAGACCTGCCTGCCTGAGCTGCTGAGGTTCCTAGGGCAGAACGTGCATGCCAGGAAGACCAAGAATGTGGACATCCTGTGGCAGGCTGCTGAGGTATGAACATGTTCTCCTCATAACCATGGAGTATGCAAGGGCTTTTGTTTACATTGATCAGTTTTCAGAGGTATGCAGCCCAAAAGACAAGAGGAATCTGTAAAAAGAGAACCTCTAAAAATATATGCTGCAATTTGTGGATCTGAGGTCTTGAAGTTTGTTTTCAGGTGCTTGTAGTGTCTTTGTTGGATGTTTGTTGAGTACTGGATGTGTAATTGTTGCAAATCTGCTGAGATCTTTGGTCACAGCTGCCCTTCATAAGGCCTTTCTCATTCCAGGTATGCCGGCGTCTGAACGGCGTAAGGTTCACCAGCTGCAAGAGCGCCAAGGATCGCACCGCCATGTCAGTGACGCTGGAACAGTGTCTGATCCTGCAGCATGAGCATGGCATGGCTCCACAGGTCTTCACCCAGGCCCTGGACTGTATGCGCAGGTAGGACTCTGAGACCCCAACTGGTAGCTGGGACAGGGACAACGCCAGGGGGTGGCACTCTGTTCCACCAAACACTCACAGTGTGATAAACAATGATCAAGGTGGCGAGGGATAGATTTTAAAATTGGTGCAGCTCATTCCGCGGAATATGAAGATACAGTGATACTTGATGCACTATTTCTTACTGGAATTTATTTTAAGGAAAGCCATTTGTTTGTAAACATATCAATAGCATTTGTGTGTTTTATGTTGTATTATTTGAAAGAGAAATGCTGATTGCTGGTGCAAGTTATTTATATTAGAGTTCCATAGTCTTTTCTTGTGTTTAATTGTAAAGATTGATGCATGTATATGGATTTGTGCGATTAAAAAATTTATAGTAGTTATAAAAACTTATAATAGTTTTCCAGCCCTGGAATATCATTAGCACCTCAGTCCACAGGAAGAGTCAGCAGGGGGTGGTCAAAGTGTAGAGCTGTTTTTTAGATCCATGAGAAAAAACAGGAAGCTGAATGCCGGGAAGCTTATGAGGGTAATTTTAAAGGCTCTGAAGAGAGTGAAGTAAGAAGAAGGTCCAAAGATAGGATGTTGGTTTGCTCTTTAACTAGAACAATGTTCACCAGCCACACACTGGGTTAAGCAGGTTAAAGAGGAACACAGCTGGCACAATATGAAGGCACCCACAGAGAATGAAGGTCTTTTTATTTAAACATCCAAATTTTTGTACACTTTTAGGCTGTCCATTGTGTAACTAAACCATAAATTGCATCCTAAACCATTATCAGTTGTTTATTATTTTATGCATATATGAATGAAAGGTGTTCTTGAGGTTTTGAGGGCGATGAGACCCACTGCTTCTCTCCCGTCTTCAGTCAGCACGTCTCCTCTGCCTGATTTGTGTGCATTCAGCTCCTCCACCCCACCCCTGCTTGTTCAGCCACCCCGATGAATGAAAGAAAGTGTTCCCGTTCCTAGCAGCTGTGCGCCTCACTCGCCATGCTTGTTCCAGTGCCTACATCTGCCTCTGCCTTGGTTGTCCCTGTCATCCTGCCGTACTGATACACAGCCTTGGGGAGGTTCACATCAGGCACAGGGAAGGTGAATAAGTCATCACCCTGTATGTGGTTTTGGTTGTGAAATAGCTGCCGAGAAGGGAAAAGGGAAGACTGTCATTGCATTGAGCAGAAATGAGGTGCAGCACTGTTTCAGAGCTCCTTGGCTGCTATCACTGTCTCGTTCCTGCCCTTCTTTTTACCACGCCCTTACCTTACCTAGTGTGCTCTTCTTTCCTGTCTGGTCCTCCTCCTGCATTCTGTGTGTTGCTCTCTCTGGCCTCCTAACCTTTTCAGCATGCTGGAGCAATCACACCCCTGGTTTGTCCACATGCAAGGCTGATACCCCAAGCAAGCTGAGCAACAAGTGTGTGAGCATGATTTTGTCAATATGTTTTTAATCAATGATTTCAAATCACTTTGAACCAAAGCGACCATCATTATTTTGTGGACAAGTAGAGGGGATTTATGGGTTGTTTCTGGCATTTTGCCTGCTGTGGCTCTGTGCATGATGTGTAGAAGCATGGCTGCACCGCATGGACCTTTAATCCGTTTACCACCCCCTCACCTCCTATGTTTTTGTCTTGTTTAACATAAAGAGTCATCACTGTTCCTCCTTACTTGTCTTTTGTTTTGAAAAGACTACAGAAAATTTCTTGTAATTTTCTCTTCTATTTTATCTCCTCTCTCTCTCTTTTTAATTTGATTTCATTTTTGCCTGGTTTTCAAAATTCATTTTGGTGGTTATTTTTCATTTTATTAATGTAACTTCATCTGATGTTCATTTTGCTTCGGCTGTGTCACCATCTTCTTCTGCACACCTCCTCCCTGTTCCATAACCTGGCCCTTGGTTTTGTTCAATATTTTAATATAATTATTGTTATTAACAACACGTCATTTTTGTCATAATCATTTTCATAATTTTTACTTTGTTCCTGGGCCACATTTCCACAACCTTTTTTCCATTTGCATGTTTCTGTTACACCCCTCTTTGGCCCCATCCCCCTTTCCGACTCCGCAGCATTGGGACCAGGGAAGGGGTCACCCAGAAGAACCTGAGTGGGGTGTTGCCCATTCGTGATTTCGGGCTAGACCCCAGTCTCTTCTACTCCCTGCCCTTACTGGCACTGAGCCCCAACCTGCTGATTGCCTGGTTGTTCTTGAGCATTGTCTACCTGTTAGCCAAGTTTCGTTACAACTGAGGGCTCTCAGTCTCTGTTTGTCAGTGCGTCTTGTCAGTCAGTCGGTTAGTGTGTTTGGCTTTTGGACCACCAGGAGTTCTGTATGTTTTCTCCAGCGTTCCCAGCCTGCTTGCTACCCAACATTGTGTGTGTTTCTCAGCAAAGACGTCCGTTTGTATGTCAGGCAGGAATTGTGTGTGTCTGGCAGGCAGTCTGTAAAAAACATTCCTGTAGTTTCTAGATTGTGTCTATCAGACAGTGCAGAAAATGTGAAATTCAAAGGTCTATTTTACTGTCTCTGTCAGTATACCTTCTTGTATCAGTCACTAAACAACTAAGGAATTAAACAAATCTACAGCATAAGGAACATATTTTTTAACAGTGCACAGTTTTACGTTATAACTTTGATGTTCCTATTGAAGATATTGAAGATTTTGTTTGTTATTTTTGGAAAGTTCTCTGCATCCTCATTATTGAAAGAATATATCACGTACTAGTATATAAAAGCACCTATTTTTTCTAAGTTGCTCTGTTTTAAGGCCTCTTGTGGTGTTCTTGCTTCTTTTCACGCTCTCCTTGTACTGTATGTCTAATAGAGTCCAAGACTGAGCTTTTTGCTCATGTTCATTTTGGGCAAGTGGCAATATTGTGATACAGGTTTCTGTGGCCCACGTCTCCCCGGTTATTCAGTGGGAGACGATGCTTTCCCTAAAGGCAGTTCTCTGTTATTGATACACTTTTATTTTTACGAGCTGAACTTTCTGATTTATGTGGTAGATTAGAGGAGAAACATTTAAGTATTGTTTGTATGTCAGTTTATTTTCTGTGGAGAAGTATATATATTTTGGGGCATGCTTCATTATGCAACTTTTATACTATTTTCAGAATTATATTTTCACTACTTTATTCACTGTGCAGGCACGCACAATTTATGAAATTATATACAACATTTAATGTCAACCTTGGACAGCTGATAAAAGGTGCCGAACGTGGGCTATGGTAAAAGTAATTGAGAAATGAATACTATTTCCTGAGGAACAGTACTTCTTACCAGTGGTTGTGGTGTGTGTAATGTGTGTGTATATATGTATACATACACCAACCCACAGTGCTCCTGGAACTCATGTATTGCAGCAACATTTCAGAAGATTGATGGTTCCGTTGTTTTACCAACAGCAACAGAAAGCAGGGCATCCTGACTATCCTAATAGAAATTAGTTATAAATATTCTACACTTTCCTCAGCCAGAAAATAAACTTTTGCCAAAGGAAATGTATTTTGAGTCATGGGTTTTAAATCTTTTTTTTTTTTTCAGTTTGAGATGCTGCCTGTTGGTTTCAGTGTACTGAACTGGAAAACTCTGAGTTGGACTTTGAGTTGGATTTTGAAAGTTATTTATTTATTTTTAATTTTTAACATCTGCAGTAGTAATGTTTACATTACAGTCTGTCCTTGATTTTCTGGACCTCAATTTTATGAATTTCAGATTTTAAACTGTTGCAAAAATATTCCATCCATCTGTCCATTATCAATAACTGCTTTATCCTGGTCAGGGTTGTGGTGAGTTGCAAAAATAAGAAGATAGAAATATCATAAATATTGAAAAACTCTATTTTTAAACATAATATAAGGGGAAACAAATTCATTAGATGAAAAAGACGAAGCGTCAGCTAGTCCCCATATAGCAGCTTTTGGCTGAGGTGTATCACTGGGAGTGTGTGTGATTCACCACTTTCTACATATCTGTAATGTTTATTTCTACTGTACTTTATTTACGTTTCAATTACAGTAATGACTATTTCATGTTAATAAGTATATTACATGTTCATTATGTGTTATAAAAGTGCAGTATACAACACCGTAGTAAAAAATATCATGCTTAAATCGATGCTTTCCATTTTCTGGATTTTCGCCAAATCCAGACACCTCCTCCCCTGTCTAGTACAGGAAACCAAGGATAAACTGTATTATCACTGGGACATATAAATCTGTGAAGTTACAGTTTTTTAGCAGAATTTGTGCCAGCATCTGCAATACAGTAAATGAAGTATAAAAAGTTTGATTCACTTTATTTGTCAAGACTAGATTTCAGCTACCTCTCTGTTGCACTGACATATTCAGTAAAACCTGTGTTGGTTCCACGATACAGAAATTGACAAAATTCAGCAGTCTGTACTTCAACTCCTCATTCAGTCATCTTTGCAGTTGGACTAGTTCTTAGAAGCCACGTGAGACAAAAGTCAGATGACTGTCTAGCACATAAAGTAAAACTGTAAAGGGAGAGGTGTGTCTTCTCCAAGGTGAAATGTCACTGAGATATGAAGCTGCAGTGCTTCATTTTGCATGCAAAATTCAGAATTTTTGGGGCAGATGTTCTTTATCACAGATTGGCATGTTTTCTTCATTTGAAACAAGTCTGAGTGGAATTGATTCTGATACAGCTTCTACCAGTCATGGCTTTCCATTGTAACAGAATGAAAGGATAAAATGATTCCAAAACTATTATGCCATATTTATCTTTCTGACTCAGGCCTGAGCTAGAAGACTGTCTGTCCCCATGAGAAACAGTTTTAAATCCATGCTGGTATCAATGCAATGTTAATAAGGAAATTTTGTTACAATCTAATGACACTAAATTGGTCTTATCTTACCAATAGGTTAGTTATTTGTAACTTATTTATAGAAATGTATTTTTGGCTTTTAGAATGATGTCTGTAAAAGACATTATAGTAGTTGTATCAGGGATGTTGTCTCCCTACTCTCACCCATACTCCCACCCCAGCCCTTAAAACCCACCGGCCACTGCAGTCATGTGATCATTTGTGCTGAAAATTTGCCACCATCTTAATTTATAAATAGTCATTTTTATTCCTTTTTCTCATTGTACTTAATACTGGCCTTTTTGGTTTGCTTGCTTGTTTGATTTCAAACTGCTATCATCTTTTCTGTACTTGCTTTCTCCCCCAGCGAGGGCTGTCGACGGGAAAACACCATGAAGAATGTGGGATGTCGCAAGTATGCCTTTAACTCCTTGCAGCTGAAGGCCTTCCCCAAACATTACAGACCTCCAGAGGGAACTTACGGCAAAGTCGAGACATGATAGTCCAGCCATTCTCCTTGTACAACCAGTAGGAAGAGAAGAGAGAAGTGTAACTCGTGGAAAAATGCCCTTTGATTAATTCACATTCACTGACATAAGATGTTCCTAACAGTAGTATATGATTTACTCAGCAGAACACACATGCACACAAACACACTCTAATTTATGCTGTTTTAATGCTATAAAACCTGTTTCATCACAGCTTTAGAGTTGCTACCATCAAAGGTAGATAAAGCATGCTTTAGTGTGTTTCTCTCTTTCTCTCTCTTTCCAGCACAAACACTGCAAATTCACGCTATCACATTTTTGTAGCATTAGGCTACACAACAGTCTACAAAGAGGGATCTGGTGAAAAGTGTCACGTTTTCAAATGGATTTGCCAAAGGGACTGTTAACAGTAGCTTTTATGGCAGATTTTATTGCCTGTCGTAAGTCTGCTGGGAAGAGTGCTGAAGCCCAAAACATTAATAATGATCAGTAGTTTTCCCCCAGCGTTCAGGTTCACAGTTTGCTTGACACACAAATATGTCTTATTCTAAAATAGCTGTTTACTAAATAAATATAAATCAATTTACAAACATTTAATTCTGAGAATTTTTGAAAAGATGCTTGTAAATTAACAACCTATTTATATATCTGTAGTATTTTTAAAGTCATGTTGATGGCGCAGCTGAATATGGTGCCGAAAGCTCCAGGGTGGAGCAGGTTCTCTCACAGGCTTTTCTTTTGCACAGCTGAGCTTGTTCAGAATGTCCAGCCTACACAGTCACTGCCTCCCAGGAGTGTGCCTTCCTGCGCACGCGGGTGTGTTGTGCTCTTGTGCTTACGAAACTCCCCCCGGTTTGTATTAGACTCCACAAATAGATGTGCAGTTCCCCCAGTCAGGGGGACCTGAATATCAGCCAGGCAAACACACATCCACCCTCTACTTGCTGCCCATGATAACTTCTCACCATAACAATGCTTCCCAGTCCCTAAGCAACATCCATAACTCTACCTTTTACAGCCAGCTCAAGTAGACTGGACTGGAGATGCCACCAGAAGTACTGTGGCTTGCTGGCCAGTTGGAGGTGTTTTCCTTCTGCTGGCTTGACTGGCTGCCCTGGTCTCCACAGAGAACCCCTTTCATTTCCGAACTTGTTAGTATCACCAATAATGGTTCAGAGCACTCACTCTCATCCTTTTTCTCCCTCTCTCCTCTTTGATAAGCAGCACCTCCACTACTGCAGACTGTACTTTGCATCATTTTTTACTTGTTTAAGCTGTGCAGAGAAGGTGTGCTCTGCAGTACCAGCTGGGTGTCAGGCTGTGCGCAGTTCAAAGCACCTAAAAGGTATATGAAAAGAAAAAATCTTATATATTTTCCACTATGCTTGTTTGGACAAAGTAGGATGTTTGTTAGTTGGGGTGTTATTTACATACTGTAAGTTAGATGTCTTCGTTCACAGTCAAACTATAAATCCGCAAGTGGATCATGTCTGAGTACAAAGCAGTTTACTCCAGCTGTGGTCCAGGGATGTGGCTCAAACGCGGAATCTGCACTCAGCACATCATCATCATACTGCAAAATCCATGTTCAACATCATGGATGTAAGAGTTCTCTAGGTCATTGGTGGTTGTCTAAACTAACGTCTCTGAAATGATGGAATATGTGGTTTTATTTTGGATTACTAACATACTGTAGGTCTCCCGGTCAATGTCAGCTCATGTGTTCTGCCCAGGTGCTGTACTTAGACTGCAGAGTTACTAAATCTTCTGCTTGTTTAAGGCAGAAGGCCTCCTTGAACCTTTCGTATCCAACTGCTGCAGAACCACTTAGATTTCTTTCAGGATTATTCCTGTTGGAACTGAAGTCCTCAACATCATCAATTTAAATTTTCCAATGAAAGTTTTGTGTAAAAAGAGCTTACTAAGGTATATTTTAAATTAAGTGTCTCTATCCAGTAACTAGATATGTGTCCTGTTCATACTTCACCCAGCACATGATAAATAATTATCTCAAAGTGGGCTGTTTTTATGCCATGTTTTCAGAGGGAAAAGGTGATTAATCAGTGTTTAACTTAGTGATCTAAATGGACCAAGTGCATACTGAGATCAGTGAAACAGCTCACTTATTTGGGTGAAAATTCATAGGCACAACTGGGATAGAAATGAACAGTTTACCTTGAACAGATCCATTCTTTCCTCACCCCATCCAACCGGTTAGTGAATGGATGCTTTTCAAAGCAGAATTCCGTACAGTTCTAGAGCTGTTTCCCATATTCCCATATTATCAGTATAAGGATTTATTACTGTTTGAAAGCTTTTACCACTGTCAAAATTGTGCAAGATATTCTTGACTGGAAGTAAAAGAAAAGTAATATGTAAAGTAATTGTAATTCTTATTTCAGTCAAGGCAGGAGTTTTAACTGAACAGAGCCATGAGAATGTTTTGCTGTAAATGCATGTAGTGATCCTTCATGTAACTACTGAACAAATGCTAATAGTATCCCCCGTTCTTTAGACATTTTATTTTTACACAAGTCTGTTAAGGTACATATCTTGTATGTATTTAATCCATAGTTTGACCTTTTTTTGTATTTTTTAAATTTAACTTATTTTTTACAGTTATGTTTTTATACATAAACACTAAGTAATTTAAATAGATATTATTCCCACAGTGACATATTACAGGGAATAAGCACTGGCTTTTTATTTGTATTTATTTCTTTTACACTGAACTGGTGTGTTTTGTTAAATTCATATGATAAGGTAGTTATGATTTGAATTTTGCTGTAAATTCTGCTTTGTCTAATGTTTTTTTTTCCTTTTAGTAACATGAACCATTAAAGATTCAAATCATTTCAGTCTCCTCATCTTTTTTGTCCATATATATTAAACAGCTTTGGTTGTGAACCTGAGCATTTCATTAAAAAATATGCAATACAATCTTGGTGAATTAATACAGAGCATTAAACCAGGGTTTAATGCAACTGAAATATGAATTTTAATCGCAGATTGCTTTTTGAAAGAAAAAACAGTTACAAATGTCATTACGAAGATTTTTTAAAAATGTGCCTCGCTGTTTCGCGGATACGTCCCTCCTTGTTTGTCACCATGTTTTGAAACAGGGCACCCAGTGCATTATAAAGAGTGTTTAAGATCATAGTCTTTTATCGTAACAAAATGTTTTGAAGAAAATAACGGTTCATGTCAGTCACAGTACAGCATGGTGTGTGTTTTCTCCTGCAGTGTGAAGGTGTGCTGTTGCCGCCTGTTACTACTGAGTTCGGTCGCTGTGTCGCTGTAATTTACCCACAGCATCCTAACAAAGCAGACCCCCCACAATACAGTCGCTGCTGCTGAGTCAGTAAAATCAGCAAGAAAAAAAACGTGGAAAGTTGCCGATACAGCAACGATGTTAGACAAGAACGGTAAATAAATATGAAAAATATGCAAGGCGTCTAACGCCCCGCACATCCCACGCGTGGGCATCCGTTCACTCGTCTCTATCGTTTTGTTTTGTATTCTTTTTAACCAATTGCGTGCATTACAAACCAACTTTTTATATTGTATTCCGTTTATTTGTCCCAAGTCCTTAAAAACTGATCAAGCACAATATAAGCCACAGTTGCGAAAAGAGTGGAGCTGAATGGATTTGTATGATCCAGTCTTGTATTGTGTTGAGAGAGTGCTGTCTTTTTATTGTGTTCTTTTATTTCATACGGCTGCTATGACACTTGCAAGTACTGAGGAGAAAACCCTGCAGGAGATTTAGGTGGGGGCGCTGCTGTTCCTGCCGGTTCCACACACAGACATTCTTTAACAAAACCGCAACAAAGCAAACCTAATTCGGTTGATATTAACCGCCAGTTGTGGGCAGTTTTATTAAGGTTCTCGAGGCAGTTAAAAGCGACCCGCGCGCATTCGCTGTGATTTAAACCGCCACCCTTAGTAACGGTCAGGACGTCCCGGCGCCTCGCGCGCTCCGGTATCCTACAGAAACCCATCACGCAGCCGTGCTGCGCATGCTCTGTGTCCGGGGTTTCCGGGTTTCCCGTCCAGATGCTTCCGAAGTGAGTCGCGTTCATATCTATTTGCATGTCTGTTCTTTGCATTTGCTTGCTCTGTGCAGCAGAAATAATTTTTTAATTATTCTGCAAAACGAGGACACTGATTTATTCATTTACCCGACGCTTTTCAATGCGGCTTGCAGTGGTACTTACAGCGATTTACCCATTTTAACCATAATGGGAGAGAGGTTACTTGAAAGTGGACGAATCTTATCTGCCTTTGTAAAAAGTTGTAAAAACAGTAAGAAGGGGAGGTATCGGAACACTGAGAAGCTCTGAGAAGCTCTCGTCCATCCGTTAACTGTAATTAGTCTTATGTATTGAGTGTCAGAGACGCACGTGCTGCCTGTGACACGTTGCAATTGTTTGTCGCACAACCCGACATTAAAAGCTGTACATCTTATGAACATTTGATGACACCTGTTGTTATTCTTGTACAGTGCAGTAGAGATGGGAGCTGAATAAAATGCAGAATAAATTTCCAGGGATCCTGGTTAGTCCCTGTACAGGGTCAGGGTCCACATTCAGAGCAGCTGAGCTTGGAAGTAAACACTGTGATTATTTACTATTTTTCTATTTGTACAGAGCCGCCAGTATGGTGAAGAAGCTGCTGGTGGATGTGGACTGTGGAGTGGACGATGCCCAGGCCATCATGATGGCGCTGGCCACTCCAGATATCCAGGTGGTGGGCATCACCTGTGTTCATGGTAACACAAGCGTCGAGAATGTGTGCCGCAACACACTGCGGGTCCTCAAGGTCTGCCACAAGTTGGAGGTACATGCGTGACCAGAGCACCTTGGGAAATTCTGTGGTAGCATATGTTGCTACAATCAGACTCACAGTACATTAGGAGAAGGCAGGTAGATGCTTATGGAGTCAATCACTAAGAGTAAAACACACCATGGTGTAACTGGAGAAGCACTAAGCTTTGTTATGTGTGGAGTTTCAGATCCCAGATTCTCATGCATTTGTACATCTTGTTTCATCACATCATAGTCAGGAAAGGGGTGATGTGAGTCATTATAAAATGCTGTCATTTAAACAAGCGAATTGTTCTGGCATTATGCAAAGTCATATGAACGAAGAATGCTGGATCACATGCTGTGCAGTCAGAAGATAACCAGGGGTCTGGACCTTCTCTTTAAGTTGATAGGAGTTGTTCTCAAAAAGTTTAATCACATGACAGCTGCTGACCTGGAGATGGGATTGGAAACTGGGCTTTATAAGAATAAAAGGTAGTCAAGAGAGGAGGACACCTCACCCACCAAATTAATTACCAGTTACCTGGAGTTAGGAGATATCCCTTTGCATTCCTGTTTGCTGTTTTATGCATGGCAGGCTTTTTGGCAGGGGGGTTCTTTTCTTCATCTGTGTTGCAGATTCCAGTGTTTCGAGGGGCCTCCAAATCCATTCTCGGGCAGACAATAAACTCTAGTCACTTCCACGGGCAGGATGGGCTGGGAGACGTTCCAGACCCCAAGGCTCCAGGCCTTGAGCTAGTGCAGACTGAGGGTGCAGTGGAAGCCATGATCCACATTGCCAGTGAACACCCTGGAGAGGTAGGGAGACATCGTTTTCAGCAAAACCATCAGAACCAGAGAGGAAAGGTCTAGAAAACAGGTGTTTTTAGAGATGGGAGTCTAGCACTTTGAATCAGGAGTGAAACAGAGCTTGGGAGAAACTGGCAGTGTCCACTAGATCCGGGAGAGCAGTATCTGTGTCTGACACTAAGTGGTGGCAGAGAGTGCTGTCTTCCTTAAGACCTTTACACTGAAATCAGTAATTTACATCTGCCAGTTCATACCTTCATACCATAAAGAGATGTAGCAAAGCCAGCATTACAGAGTTGAGGGAGGGGGTTACAAAATTCAGTATTCATGTACCAGATATGCACTGATAAAGGGATTTCCTTCCTATTTCCTCCACCACACCAACATGTCCCAAGTTTGGCTCTTGCTTTGACATGTGGCTCCACCCACTCAGGTGTGCCTGGTGGCCACAGCCCCTCTGACAAACCTGGCCCTGGCAGTGAGGCTTGATCCCACTTTCCCTCAGAAACTCAAAGGTCTCTACATCATGGGTGGCAACACTGACTGTAAGGGCTCCACACAATTCTTTTCCACTCAATTTACCCAATGTGGGTTGGGGGTTTATCAGTGATTTTTAGCGAGGTTTGCTTGTCTGTGTGTCTACAGCTCGAGGAAATTCGTCAACATGCGCCGAATTCAATTTTGCTGCTGACCCAGAGGCAGCTTACATTGTGCTGAACGACTTCCAGTGCCCCATCTTTGTGGCCTGCTGGGAGTTCACATGTCTCAATAAACTGTCTTGGGTAAGAGCAGAAGAGCCTTTCAGAATGGTCTCTCAGCTCATCATATTTTCAAACCATTTTTTAATGCGGTATTTACTTAATAATTTAGAAATTTTCAGATGCGAACTATCAGGTTAAAAGCTAGAATGTGGCCAAAAAGAGATTAAATGGCCTGTTGCCAGGATGTAGAGTGGATGCAGGTCAATGTGGACAGAAGGAAAGAACAATGTTTCAGTGCAAGTTTTAATGCCACCATTCCTAATGTCACCAGGAGTTCTGTGACACTTGGCTGGCCCAGGACTCTGAGAAGGCCCGCTTCATGGAGCAGATCTTTGCCCACAGTAAGAAGATGTCATGTGGGGAGCGCTGTCAGAAAGTGATGGTGGGCGGAACAGGCTTTGTGTCCTGCGACTCTTATGCCATGGCAGCTGCCATCGACGACTGCTTCATAGTGGAGTGCACTCAGGTGGCGGTTACTGTGGAGCTTTCCGGCACATACACACGTGGCATGATGGTTCTAGATCACCAAGAACTCCTGAGTAAGGAAAACAAAGTCTCAGTCATAAGGAAGGTAGACATGGAGAAGTTCAGGAGCCTCATGATGAATGCTCTTAAATAAGGACTGAAAAAACTTATTTTTAAATTTTTTTTTTAATATTTCCACGTTTGGTGGCTTAATTTAGTTGGTGAAGGTGGACAGCTACAGTAACAGAAATTAAGAAAACTTACTGTAAACTGTTACTTGGTCCTTTTTAACTTTTAACAGCTAAATGAGCTGGGTTTAATGTAACATTTATCTAATGATGAGCTAAAGTATTTATAGCATGTTGTTTAACATATTTCAGTACCATTCATTTAATAATGTAATGAAACTTCTGAATCCTAATTATTTCATTTTTACTAGTTAATAAATTCAACAATGTGTCAAATTATTGATTGAAGTGTATGATGTTATAATTGACGCAAACCCCAAAAATAGCCATGTATAACTCTAATGGGATAGCCAATAAATACAGAACAAAACAAGTTTATATAATAAACATGTTTATGAACATTTTCTCATAATAAAAATGTACTGCAACACCAGTCTACAGTATACGATTCTATACGTAATACATTTGTTTTTTTGTATTCCTTTTGTTGCAAAAAATGCGCGCGACACGTTTGCGTTTTATTCATCATCGCCGGAGTCAGTCAGTCTCCCTCTTGTGGAAATTCTCGAAATGGATTCTACGCACAACCTCGTTTCGTGTGTGACCTACAAGGTAAACGGGAGACAGGAAAATGAGATTATTTGCAAAGGCATGTCTGCATGCTTATTTTAAAACGTTATATATTCTCTTGTTGATAGCTGTGGACATCAGGTTGAACAGGAACTGAGTTAAATTTTCTTTACCTTGAGTTATTTTATGTAATTACAACCTATTGATGCGTGTTTAAACGTAACTGTTACGACCAATCAATCTCCTTCAGGGATGAATAATAATGTTGGCCGCAAAGCGTGATGGGACTGCGGAAGATCTTTGTTACTATTTAAGGCGGTTTTGTAGTTTTTCAAAATGCTTCTCAGTTCTTCACGTGTACTTGTAAACTACAATTTCCGTGACGTAAGAAGTAGGACGCCGAGTTCCGGTTTCCGGCGACGGCGTTTACGTGTTCAGTTTGTGACGAGCACTTGGTAGCGCAGGTCGGATTCGTAGGGCGAAAGCGGCAGTCGAGGAAGTTTGGAGTTTTTGCGGTTAGTTGACTTTTTTTGCTCGTAAAAAATAAGAAAACTGTCAGTGAAAACTATTGTTGTGGGACACTAACATATTTACGAGTGCTGTGTCCTCGCTGTTTTCCGGGCCTGTTGTGTGTTAGCAGCGAATTAGCTCTTCATTAACCGTGGTTTTATTGTAATATTTACAGTCAGTATGACACTTTTAACACCCGTAAAGCCAAAACTCACTTAGATACTTGCGTCCTATGCAAACCGTCACGTTTTCACACTTTTTTTTTTAATAGTTCTCAACGGACACTTTCGCGGTGGACATTTGGTTGGGTCGCTTCTGGTCTATTGGGCGAGATAGTAAACGAAAATAACATAATATTGATAAAATAACAAAAACACAGTTATGCTCACAGATCTTTGAAGGTGATAACTGTCTAAAGCATTATTGATTGTACATTTATACTAACATTACAGACGTGCATAGAGGCCCCACAGACACTTCAGTCATGTCTGGCTGCTGTCTTCCATGTTAGTTAAGTTAATGTATTTGATATTAATATTGATGTCGTGATCCTAGGTGTTTTGTGCAAACGCACTCCTCCAAGATGCTGCCCACCACCACTTACCCCCACCAGAGCCCCAGCAACGGCGCCCTCAGCTCGCGGGATGCCGCGCGCCACACAGCCGGCGCAAAGCGTTACAAGTACCTGCGGCGGCTGCTGCATGTGCGCCAAATGGACTTCGAGTTTGCAGCGTGGCAGATGCTCTACCTGTTTACCTCCCCGCAGCGCGTCTACCGCAACTTCCACTACCGCAAGCAGACCAAGGACCAGTGGGCCCGCGATGACCCTGCCTTCCTGGTGCTGCTCAGCATCTGGCTTTGCGGTGATTCCCTCCACCAAAACACTTAATCAGGGTGATTCAAACAGAACTGAAACTTCTTACTTATTAATAGAGTATCATGTGAAGATGTAAACTAACTTGTAAAGTAGCTTAGTTTTTTTTAATTGCTACAATTGTCCAATGTCACGTTGCATATGTCAGCCCCGTAGTCTAATTCATACATTTACAAGTAGCCAGTTCTTTTTGAATTACTCTCTATATTCACTGTCAATATAATTTTAACTGCATGTTTGGAATAACAAATTTGGACTATATTTTGTAAATGGTGGTCTTGCTTTGTGTGGTTAAGTAATAAAGCAAGACCCCCTTCTCATGTAGTGTCCACTGTGGGCTTTGGTGTGGTCCTGGACATGGGCCTGGTGGAGATGCTCAAGCTGCTGCTGTGGGTGGTATTTATTGACTGCATTGGTGTGGGCCTGCTCATCTCTACAGTCATGTGGTAAGTTCTTCTCCACCCTCCTGAGCTATGAGTAGAGCAGGTGCCAACAGTGATTAGTTTTGCTGCCTTTTACTACTTCTGAACAGTTCACTTAAGTCTCTTTTACATATTTCTAGACTGTGTGGTTTTGTCACTGAGACAAGTGGCTGGAATGTAGGTGGTGCAGTAGAGATCTCATTGTTGGAGTGGATGTGATGTAGCTTTTCTTCTTGTCACCCCCCCACCCCTTTTTCCCCCCAGGGTCATTACAAACAAGTACCTAAAAAAACATCAGAGTAAAGACTACGATGTGGAGTGGGGTTATGCCTTTGACGTGCACCTCAATGCCTTCTACCCACTGCTGGTCATCCTGCACTTTCTCCAACTATTCTTCATTAACCGTTAGTATAAACATGTCCTGGACCTTCTGAGTAAAGTGCCTGTATCACACTGTGATGGGTGGAAAATCCTTCAGCTGCTTGAGGTTTGAGGTTGCAAAGTGTCAGTGGTGGAGCTGCAGTGTTGATCTGTTTGTGCCTCTGTTGCAGACATCGTGGTGATCAACTCCGAGTGGTTCCTTGGATATTTTGTTGGGAACTCACTGTGGCTGATTGCCATCAGCTACTACATCTACATCACTTTCTTGGGCTACAGTGGTAAGTATGGAAGAAACTAGCCGCACTAAAATGTTCTTTTATGCCTTTGCAATTTCTTCCGTTAAGGAACTATAATTCCAGTTCTTTAGGCTGCAAAGAATCCCTTTCAGCAAGTTTGTGAGATTTTGCTGTTATAGAGTGGGGAAGAGAGGTATATGAGGACAAGTAATGAAGGCCTGTTTTTCTGTTACCTAATTGGCCCATTGATGCCCTACAGCTCTTCCCTTCCTGAAGAACACAGTGGTCCTGCTTTATCCCTTTGCACTGCTGGGGCTCCTGTACCTGCTGTCCTTAGGCCTGGGTTGGAACTTCACTAGGGGTCTCTGCTGGTTCTATAAGTACCGGGTCCAGTAACAGAAGTGCTCAGCTTCAGGGGATGGTACTTGGTTGTGAACAACCTACGTTGACTAGGAAAAAGCTGGACTTGGTAGTCTCTACACAGTTGGACCTGGGGTGGTGGAGCTTGTGTTTACAGAAAATAATTTTTCATTTCAAAGGTTGTAAATATCTGTAGATAAGTTGTGTATTGTTTATACTTTTTTTTTTTTACACAGTACCTTTAGCAAATTAATGAATGTGTTTAAACGGTGTGTTTCTGTAGGGATGATATTGAGTACATTCCTGATCTCTAATGGACACTGGACAAGAGTCCTAATACTTTAAAAGGTAAAAGTGATAAATGAGTGTATTTGATTCATACTATCAATAGAACAGAGTGAAGATGCAATAAAGTATCTGTACCCAGAAACCACTACTATTGTGAAATCAAGTTTACTATACAGAAGATTCATTTCACCTGTGGCAGGTGCTGTCGAAACGTGTGTACATTTCAACTGAGTTACATCACTAGTGGCAATTGTTGCCGCTAGATGGCAGCAGCCGACCAGACCTTAAACGAGGCAGTTCAAATGTGAGACTTCATTGTGTAGAACAATTTTAAGCTTGAAGAGATATCCACACAAACAGCAACTTGATTTTATTCAGCGATATCTGTGAAGTATGACAGATGAAGGCACGTGACCCCTGAAAGCAGTACGCACGCACGCAGACAGAAGAAATGGAGAAAAACAGGGTTTGCCAGCAAGGGGGGGGGGGGGGGCAACCATTCACACCACAAAACATTTCCTGTGCACAACTGGAATGCAGTAGGAGACAAAATGCTTGTTATTCCTGTAACACCCATCACTCTACCCCAAATGAGTTTATTCTACAGCCATCTCCCCCATTCAAAGCCTATCCCTCCCGAGCACCTGCTCTTATTAGTTTCTCCTAAACGGTCCACAGTCTGAAGCAGGACTCCAAGTCCCTCAGTCCAGTAACACGTATGAAAGTGCCAAAAAAAATCCAGACAACCTTCTGGCCCAGACAGTTTTGCAGGTTGACTGCTTGTCATTCTTCAAATAAATAAAAGGAGCAAGTTGAACACTGACATTCACTGCTCATTCTAGAACACGGGCATGATTGCACTACAAGAGATTGTGGGCAATGGGTACATACTAATGGAAGGCATATTAAAGTTTTAAAAAAGTTACTGATATCCAAAGGATGAAGAAAAGGAGGGGGTAGAAGGATATCACCCCTGATAGAAACTGATATAGCCACACAATTCCAGAGCCTAAACCCACTACAACCACTGCAGCAAGATGTGCAGCCCATCCCTCAAGTGAACAGCTCCTCCTCAGCTTAGATATGCTTTTTCAAAACCCTTTAAAGCTCTTCTGGGGGGGGGGGGGGGGGCATTTAAGGCACACGTGACACTATAGTACTAAATTGCACTGGACAAGCAACACACCTACACCCCAGAGAAGGGGGGGAGAAACCATTCCAAACACAAAGACCTTTCAGTTTGAGACAAAAACAAAATGTAAAATACACAGACCTCTTTACAGACAGGAAAAGTTCAAATTACTACCTATACAAATAATACAAATACTTCAAATAAATTAAGTTGCCATTGTGTATCAAGGTAATACATCCATTCTAGCAAACAGAACCAAAGGCCTGAACATTTTTCCATGAATGAACACCAATTATGGCATCATTTTGAATGGTCAAAGCAATTTTCTGCCCAAGCTGTCTTCAATACGTTCTTCAAAGCATAAAGGTTCCGTCTGCAAGGACATTAACCTGTTTAGCTTGAGACAGAGGCCACGAAAGAGGCACACAAGCGCTTACAGGAAAACCGCAGCCGGGCGACATTGGTACGATTCTGTCCTTCACGACCCCCCCCCCCCAACTTAGAGTGACACATTGGAAACATTTTCTGAAAGATGACCAAGGATTGACACTCCGCTTGTTACAATCTGGGTCGAACGCTGAGTTTAGCAATGCCTAAATACAGAAAATCACCTCAAATATAGATCAGTATACCTGAAGAAAACTCCAATTATCACGTCCCACCCCTTTTTTCAGCATAAACCTGTTTTGTTTTTTTTTTTTTTAAAAACATCTAATCAATCCCATTTCTTTAATTCAGAGGGGCAGATTAAACAACAAAAGCATCCATTCCAAATAGTACATCACTGTTCCCAGAATGCAATGCCCTCCACAGTGTGCTGAGTCAGCACATTCAGGGCACTGCAGGGTTTCTTCACAAAGATGCGTTTTCTTTAACAGTAGTGTTCACACTTGCACGAGGTAGAATGCAGGAGTGTCGCCAATACTCCCCCCCTATTTACAGGAGGGCCATGATTTCCACCCACCACCACCCTGAGGCTCCATTGGCTTTGCAGCAGGTACTTGCGCCCCCTACTGGTCCCCTCAGAAATAATGTCAGTTAGCCAGAGACTCTCTTGATATGGATCTGGAAGGAGGAGAAAGGTTTCATTAGGCACTGTGGTCAGTCACATATCTAACCAGCACTCCAGGAAAACAAATCTGCTGCTTAACACAACTGAGCCACAGAGACTGTGGGACAGAAACACTCTAAACAGAGCAGAATGTCAGACAACAGACACAGATGGCCAGACTGATCTGACAAAGAAATAAACAGCTGAAGTTGCAACTGGATGGTGACATGGTGGAAGCTTACAGCATGTCTGGTGGAACCCAGACAGTCAGCATGCAGCTGGATATGGATGTCCAGTTCTGTTTGAGAGGTTACTAGTCCCTGGGGGGAAGGGGGGGGAGAAGAAAAAAGGAAGGCCAACCTCACTCAGGATGGCCCATACAGCAGAGTCCTGGAGGACAGTGAGTCGTAGGGCCACCACGGGGTTGAAGATGGGATCCAACATGGCCTCGGCCACCCCCTTCTCAAACTGCCCTGTGGAGCAAATGCACTCTGTTTCGCTATTTATTTACAACCCTAACCACTTCATTCTTATTTTGGCAAACAGCACAAGAACTGATTAAACCAAAAGGTAGAGGGACATCCACACACCATCATATTCATAGGGCTGCAGTTGCTTTCACCTTAACACTCATGACCTCCATGGAAATTCCTCTGCCACTAAGGCCACAAAATGTACAACTGCCCTTTGGTGGACCCTGGAATTGAAGGCTCGGGTGTCCAAGCTCTCTGTCAACCAACATCTACACACTGTCTATGTATTATTCAAGATGACAGGTTAGTCTAACTAACTGTGTGCATGACTCTGGATATAGATTGGAACATACAAACAAGCAACTGGCTGTGGAAAAACGAGGTCCTCGTTTCCTTACCGACTCTGTAGAAATGATCCTCTGTTCTTTTATATTTATCTTTGGTCTTCAATTCAGTGTCCTGTCAAACAAATGTTCAGTGTGAGGATGACACCTTAATGGACACACAATTAATGCAGACTTGCACATTTCTCAGAAATCCATTAATATCTGCCTGTATAAAAACAGTCCATAAGCACTTCAAACATCACAGTTCAAAAGGACACACAGGATTAACGGGGGGGGGGGGGGGGCCCCCCCAAAATGNAGGTGCCCAGGTTGGCCGGAGTGGTCCCCGAAAGGAGGTCGGGGGGGGGGGGGGGGGGGGGGGGGGGGTCACCCACAAATGGCACCAACACTTACAAGCACCTGAAGGAGTGCAGATGGTGCAGTGTGTGTAGTGACTACTGGATATTCACTACTGGGCATCTGATTGAATACAGGCGATGGTAGAAACAGAACTCTAACTGCAGAATTCTGGGTCTTTGATCAGCTATGGTTCACTGTTTAGTTTGTGCCTTTGCCACAGTCATAGGAGTGCAACTTTCCTGCAGATAAGAGTGAGCAGAAGAGAAGTGAAAGGCAGTAGGAACAAAAAGTTGTTTTTTTCTTACAGACAATGGGAGGATCTCCACAGTGGTGTTTTCAATCTTGTCCCCAGGGTGTTCCTGGTTTCCACTGCGGAACAGGTACCTGTCAATCAAGCGTGGACACTTAAGTCCTCTCTGCCTAGGGCTTCACAAGCAGTTAGTTTCCTCACATATCACTGTGGGGACTTTGCACAAACTTTCATTTCAATGCAATAAATGATTCATAACCCCACTGACATAAAACCTGAAAAAATGGAACTCGATAACTTGGAAACAAGAATTTCTGGCTCTTTGGAAGGTTTATGGAGGTGAGCAGAGAGCCTCAGGTTTAGCCTACATCACACTCTTCCTTGGGTTGCCCATCACCCTTTTTGGCAGTTCTGGCAACTGGTAAAATCAAACACCAGAGGGAGGAATCAGTGAAAGGAGAACTGAGAGCTGTTCCTCTTTCTAGCCGAACGAGCTGCACTTGAACGTCAGCGAGCAGATGCGTCTTCCCTTTGCAGCCCTTCAGTCCCCAGATGGACTGGGCCATACAACTGCTGTCTGCCTTGGCTCAGTTGCCATGGTGAAGAGCATCATGGCTCCACCCCTCTGATAATGCCACCCTCTGAGCTGCAATGGCCTCTATGTTCATTATCCCACAGATAGGCTGAAATTTGCGTTGATGGCAGCCACTTAATGCATCCTGTATACACAGCTGAGTTCCCCCTCAGTTCTTGCCCCCAGTTTGCATTACAACACCATGGAAGTAGAGTGACTGTCAGCATTAAATCAGTTGTGCACAGAAAGGGATATTACTGGAGAAAGTGATAAGGTGGGTAGTAAAGATCAGCACAGCACTCCATTTTTACAGCACGCCCAAAATTGCTCTCTTACTTACATTTAGATAACGTTATCACTAAATCAGTTAAGTAAACAGACTCTTATAACTTGCAGGTGTACACAGATGTTAAAAACCAGTGCCTGAAAGCTCATTCCTTGTCAACTTGCAGCATACATGTTGTGTATTCACAATACAAGCATGACAAGGGAACAAAGCACTGCATAGCATGTGCTGTCATGTCACTCGCCATTATTAGCAAAAACTCCCCACACTAAAATAAATACAGCTAGGAAACTAATGCCCATTATACAATGGCCAGTATGACCACTCTTCAAACATTTCACAATAGTTAAGTTCTTCTCAGTTGAAATGGTGAAAAAGGACGTGTGTGT
Source organism: Arapaima gigas (assembly GCA_900497675.1). Lineage (NCBI taxonomy): Eukaryota > Metazoa > Chordata > Actinopteri > Osteoglossiformes > Osteoglossidae > Arapaima > Arapaima gigas. Next base: position 1,248,181 of record UFQX01000030.1, read on the forward strand.
ACAAAAAATTACTTGGAAATGTCACCACATGCAAGTTCTAAATTAAAACCAGAACTTCTGCCCCAGAGATACAACTAGAGGACCCAGCACCCAAGCCTGTATTCGTGCAGACACACACAAACACTACTCTGTTATACTCTGGCTGCGGAGGAGGCCTAGTCAAGTGGCAAAACTGGGCCGTGGGCGTCAGGAGCACAGCTGACTTATTTTAGTGCCTCTTCATTAGCATGGAGGCACATAAGAGGACCAGTCCCTGGCAAGGCCTTCTGTGCTCAGAGAACAACTTTCACCTTCTATGAGAACTTACACTTTTTATTTGTGTAGCAAAAATGATTGGTTACATTGCAATCTGGTGAAGAGAATATTTATGGAGAAAGAAATTACTTAAGAATTTGGAATTTCTTCCCATCAGAAGCATACAATGCAGTGTAAAGGACAGCTCCTTTCCACCACATGAGGTACACAGTGGAGGAAGAGGGAACAGCTCCTGAAGTTTTTTACACTTTGATATACACAGAAGAGATGCAAGGTTCCCAACTGCTTCAGACATACTGGACCAGAAGGAATCAACAGCTTCTGATGAAAACCCAATAAAGTACCACCCCCCCGAAAGCATGTTGAAGGAAACAAGAATAGGTTGCATTACTGGCTTTCTGACATTGAACCACCTCCAGAAAAGGCCTGGGGTGGAGGTCTGAGCCTCCAGCAACGATAATGAGCCCGTTTCCCCACTCAGCTGCTTCCAGTCAGGAAGATAAAAGCCTTGACATCTTGCTTTAGATCACCCAAAGTGGTCCCACAAAACACACACCCCAAAAAAAAACAGCCCTAGCTTGCACAAACACACAATCTCATACAGTGACTAGATGTGGTAAACAGAGGTACACAATGCTCACCTCTCAATGTTGACAGGCCGGTCGAATTTGAAGAGAATGTAGTCTCCAGCTGTGGGGGTGATGGCCCAAAAGAAGTCCTCCCCCATGTAAGTCTTCTCCAGTGTGTGGCCCTGGTACACTTTCAGTGTGGTTGACACCTCTGCAGGGGGATTCACATGGATCTTGTGGAGCAGTGGCTTCAGGAAGTCTTTGTCCTAGAAAAGAAATGGAGGCACTCAAACAGAACCACATTACACCCCTCACTCAAAGCCAAATGAGCCACAAGTCAGCACAATCAATTGAGAAGTACAAACAGTGGTTATAATGGCCATGTTTGTGGGAAGGAAGGGTAGAGCACTCCCAGCAATAGTTCCTGTGATGCAAAGGAGTTCTATCAAGGTCAGCTGCATCTCAAGAACTAGAACAATCAGCAATGACATGTGAGGATGGGGGAGCAGGGTGTGCATCTTTGTAATGAGATTGGAGGGGGGTGTTTACCGTGAGTTTCTGGATCTTTCCAGCCAGAGAGGAATGCAGGCCAACATGCTGGAAGAGGGAGGGGCGGAAGCGCACACGGAGACTGGATTTCTGTCTCTCACAGTGCTTCTACAGTGGGGGGGGGGGGGGGGAAAAAAAAAAAAAAAAACTAAGCAAGATAAACAGATGCATTTCTTTGCCTCCTTGGAGCTCAGCCACCACCCAAACNAGAAAAAAAAAAAAAGACTAAGCAAGATAAACAGATGCATTTCTTTGCCTCCTTGGAGCTCAGCCACCACCCAAACAACTGTTGTTCCTCTGAAGGCCTGAAGTGTGGCAACTTCATAATATAGCGTTTCTGCACAAAGCAAACAATCCTTGCACACGCATCCATACCGCATCCTTCTCAGGGTTGCACACTTTGACCCATAAAATGTGGTCCAGCAACCAGTCAATGGGCTTCTCCTTGTAGAACATGAAGATAAATTCCACGATCAGGTTTAGGTCTGGAGCCTGGAACATTTTCCCTGGTAACAAGAAGGGAACATGTTAGCACTATTGTTCCCTATGTGATTCCTCCCCCCACTATTGCTTACATTAACTTTATGCTTCAGAAACAGTCAACAGGTAAGACTGTCTTCATAAAACCAGAAAAGTTATTTCTTCATGGACATCGTTTTTACATTTACAGCTGCCTTGCAGTGTAATGCAACAAGCAATCTAAGACCGTCTTAAAACATAAACCATTATGTCCCACAAGCAAATTTCTCTCTACTGGTATGAAAAATCCCCCCCCCCCATCATGACTCAAAAATGCAAGCTGAGGCAGTTAGTGCCCCCCCCTTCAGACGACTCCTTTTGAATAAGGAGATGAAAGCGTTTCAGGCAGAAACAGGTGTGTGTCAGTGCTGAAGCCCCTCGGGGGAATCGGTAGTGTGAATAATTCAACGTCCGCTTGTTAGCAGCCTTGTTAACTTCCACTGGTTCCCTCCCCTCCCCTCACCAATGAAGCCGAGCTGAGAGAACTCCAGGATCATCCAGTCCTCAGAAGCCAGCTGCAAGGCAAAGTTTTTCATGGTGGCAAAGTAGTTTGGCTTAGCGACAATGTCATCCTCCAGCTGAGGGTGGGAACAAAACACGACTTTTACTATAACCACAGTCAGGCCAATGCTACCAAATTCTATGTCCAAATATGGCATCCATTTGTTTATCCTACATCTAAAAGTTATAAATATTCAGTTCAGAATTATAAACCCTGAAATCTGAAAGATGCTGTTGGCACAAGTTACACAAAAGTCATTCTTTAGGTTTTTGTCTTACGCTCTTTTCTCAAAGAAAAATCATATCAATTTCAAATTGGTTTAATGCAAAGCAGAATTAAAGCAACAAATTTTAGGTTTTATTTTTGCAGTTTTTTCCTTTAAAAATAATGGTGTGCACCTGTACATTGTTTCCATAGAAATAAGCTTGTATTGTGTAGAGGCTCCCAAGTGTTCTTTTCGGTCAGATTCAGCTAAAAGCACAAGTGCCTCAAACATCCTATCTGCTCAGGGGATTCAGCTATTGTCTTCATATCAGCCAACTAGTTCATACAGAACAGAAAATATTTACTGCACTTAAATCTATGGGGGTTGATGGTCAGCACTCAAAAATCTACTAACCACTATCATCCCCATGGCAACCTGTATTAATAGGAAGTAGCTTAACATCTTTTTGCAGAAATAAAATCAACACGATTTTATGTATTAATATGTACTTTGCTGTCTGAGGATTTTGTTGCCAAGGTAACCAGCTGGCAGCAGAGGTTTGGAACACAATACATCTCATTAAAGGTTTTCATGATTTTGTGACAGGTGTGTGCATGCAGCAGAGGTTGCTCTTCTGAGCTAAGGAACATGGACTGTTTGCATTTAACCAGACATTACAAAATGTACACAAGTACGGACACCATTTACATTCAATGAATTTATACAATCTAGCTAAAATGGGAACATCGGAAACACTGTCTTGGTGTCCAGCTTTACACACCTGGACATAGTAAACCCCTTTGCTCACAGCGTACATCATCAAGAAAGAGTAGTCCAGGTTCTGTTTTGTTCGCCACCTAATTGTAAAAAAATGGAAAAGTTATCAAAAATTTTATCCATTTACAACAGGACTGAAAATTGCTGTAAGAGCAAGCAATACATTAACCCTTTATGAATCACAAAAGGCCTTAAGGAAACATTCAGAAAAAAGTGGGGGAAGTGGGGCAGGGTCACAAGTGGTAAAAACCATTACCTATACATCTAAATCATGCACAGTTGCTAAAAGAGATGAGAAAGGTCTTTAAAAAAATGCACACCTACAGTTATCAGGCTAGAAAGTTTTACATCTAAACTCATTTGTAAAAACTAGCACTGGAACACTTGTCCTCCCCTTAGAGAAATGAGTGGGTGACAGAAGCAGCGTGACATTGAGTATGACTGAATGAAAGAATGAGCAGCTGTCATTTCCCTTTTCTGAATCTCTTCATTGATTCAGTGACTACTGACATATGAGCACAGCTAAACTGAAGATCACGTCACTCAAACACATTGAGCAGAGCAAAGGTAACTCGAGGGCTAGCATCTCACCGGACGCGCTCTTTGGAGTCACCAAAGGTCTCCTTCAGGTTGTTGAGGTCAGGGTAGTAGCTAGCTGGTGGGGAGATGACCTCCAGCAGCCCAGAACTGAACTCTGCTGCAAATCTGCAACAGAACAGAAGGAATTTTAGTGCATGTGTGCTATTTAAGACACTGGCTTCACAGTGCAGTAAATTTACTACAACTGATGAACAATTGAAAACAATGTCTAAAGAGGTCAAAATGACAGTGCCTCAATCAGCAAAACCAACTGCCATAGACAGCACATACACAGATGAATGCTGTGAAAGTGGCACATAGAGCTGCAGATGTTATGGACACCAGTACACTTTACAGTAACATGTTAGTTCTGTACTTAGGTCCAGACACTCCTGGTAAAGCTGGTTTGGACAACAGGGGAGAACGAACTTCTGCAGAGAACACGGTGCCTGTTCATCACCATGTAGCTTGGGTAACAGTGCCAGGATAGGAGCTGAGGGATGCTTACTCTTTCTCCAAGCTGGTGACAACACTGTGCACGTAGTCCACATCTGTCTGTAAAAAGAGCAGCACGTTCACTCAGCAGGAAGTGAGAACAACCAGTTGAATACAGAGTTTTGCCAGTGAATTGAATGAAGCAACTTTTATTCTGCTTCACAGAAATCTGTCTCATTCTCCTTAAACAGCAATCAAGAAAATAACCAGACTATTCTGTTATCGGTGTGTGGATGACAGAAGCAAAGGGTGACTCAAGAAGTTTAGGGGAGATGGGTAACTGGGAAAGAATGCAGCACCATCCTTCCAAGTGCAACCCAAGCTAGAACAAAAATAAGTCCAATTCTCACGACCAGCCCTGCATCATCAACAACAATGCGAAACGGCTTGCCAAACACAGGTCAGATCTAAGGTAACGACTATCAATTGCCAATGAAACAGATGCTGATAGGAGTTTAGAGCTCTCCTCTATCTGAATCTCTTGCTGTAAACAAGTATTATGCACATACCAGCAATAATGTACAACTCTTATAGGCATTACAGCTTCACTATGAATAATCCAAGTGGATTATATCTCCAGGCTCAGTAATACTTAGCAAGCTTGTCAAACAAAAAGCACACAGCAAAGCAACCATATTAAACAGTATCAGTCATTACTTATTTTTGTCAATGTTTTTACATTTTTCAGGATAGATAAATAATTTTGTTTTTAGCTATCATGCCATTATTGCTGTACTTAAAACACATACACATATTCCTTAAAAGATTAGGGATTTCAAAAGTAGTATTTCTTGCATTGTTTCTGGAAAAGATGCACAGAGAATCACTTTTAGTCCAAGACTGAGGAAGTTTGGGGTGGACCAGCTGCTGGGTTGGTGAGACTCAGTTCAACCATGTTCCTCAATGGTAGGAACAAATTGTACCTACACTCCCTCCACCCACCCAACACCCCCCACCTGTCTCCTTCACATTCTCCTCTACAGTCAGTTCAGTTCGCAGTCCCTTCCTCGCAAAATCGCAACACCTCACCTCTCCCACAAAGACGACGATTATGCAGTCCAGTCGTTCCTCAGGAGACAGCTTGTCCACCAGTGAGTGCAGTGTCTCTGCCAGGTAAGACTTCACCTTCCTCTGCACTGTGGGGATCCCCATCACCATGGACACTGAGTGAGATGACACAGATCAGGGTGAGCTACACGTGCTGCATGTGTTGTAGCACCAATTTGTCCCTAAACAACACAACCTGCCTCAAAAGGCTCCAGACCTCCAATGGTAAAGGAGGAACAGATATGGAGCAGAGTGCTCTAACAGCAAAGCAAACTGACACCTGTGCCTCTCAGGCTCCTGCCTCTCATGCTAGCTAGGCTGTTCCATGAGGAGCCTGTTCAGCACAACAGTCAGTCTCCATGACTACACCAGACACTGGGGGTGCAGCCACTGGAGGATGCAGATGCAATCCCTCAGAACCCCCAACATTACAGGACACAGCCAACTAACATTTGGCAGAAACTGCCTCTGTGTCACAAACCAATTTCTTCAGCAAGGTTACAGCTATCTAGTGTGACAAGAAAACCAAGTTTAAATTATTTTCAAATACTACAAATGATAACCAAGAAGACAGATTTTCTTCTAACTGATATCAGTCGCCAGCAAATCTGCATTTTAGACCAACACAATGGGTAAGACAGGACTGACTGAACCATCATGGTCTTAATTTGAGAAGCAATGAACCTCTTTAAGTTTGTGTGATGGTTCCATATTGTTTTCCAGAAAATTCCAAAGCTTCCCCACTTTTCAGCACTAAGCATTCATTACATGCAATCTATCCCAGAGCATTTCTAATGCTTTTCTTCGAAGGAAATGGAGAGATTTAAGAGTTCTGTTTAAACTTAAAAAAAGCACAGACCAAAACTAGAGGACTTCAAATTCTTCCTTGTATACAAACACTTGATAAAAAATATACAGTACTGTGCAAAAGTCTTAGGCATGCAACTTCAATGTCTGTTGAGGAGTACAGGCAGATTCTTATCTACCATCAGGGAGGTTTCCAATTGGTCCCAAATTCATTCTGCAGCCTGAAAATGACCTCAAACACCCAATCTTCAGCAAAAAGAAGGAATCCTGCAACAGATGCTATGGTCCCCACAGAGCCCTGATCTCAATATGTCAGTCTGGGAGTACATGCAGAGACGGTCAAAGTCTGCAGAAGAACCGTGGCGAGTTCCTCAAAATGTTTGGAAGAACCTACCAACCTCTACCTTAAACTGCCTGCAAGTTTTTATAAGAGAATTGATGCTGTTTTAAAAGGCAAAGGGTGGTCACACCAAATATTGATTTGATTGAGGTTTTTGTCTACTGCACTTTTTAGAAGGTTTATTGATTAATAAATATTCATGGCATTATTTTTGGAACTATCACCGCTTTATAGCATTTTCCCCACAGGTGCCCAAGACTTTTGCACAGTACTGTATGTCTATTAAAAAAAAAAAAAAAAATTTAAAAAAAAGCAAAGCAGAACAGACAATTCTTTCCTGAAGCCTACATTCTGTACTTTCAATTGTCAAAAATAATGAATATCTGTGCTGCAGAAAGGATTACGCTAAGCAGTCCAATGGTACACTGATCATAAAGGACTGATGTGACAACATTAAAGTATGCTCTGAGAGAACCTTTGCATCAAAAGGCACCAACTGTACACCCACTAAGAACCAATCAAAGGGTGTCTCATCTTAAGTCATCATTGAGCCAAGGCAGCTTAAACTCACTCTCTTTTCAGTTTTTTTCAATAGCTCAAAATGCACAAAGTCATGTTTGGTCTTGTCTGACAATTTAATTAAACAGATGCTTCAGACCGAGTTTAGTGCACAGTTAATAAAGCCTCTTGTATTAAAATGTACATTGTGAAAGTGTAAATATCTTTGTCACACTGGCTCAAATGTTCCATTCAGTATATCCACTATGTTTTTGGCATCAGTCGCATAGCATCCACACCGCATGTCATTTGGTCATTTTAAAACACTATCTTTGTCTGACATATGGTATATGTGGTTGATGTACAAGTATACACTTGAACAGCTAGAAAAGACCTTATATCTTATCTCTGCACTTAGGCAAACACATGTATTCTTATTTTTACTTATTCAAATTAGCTATAATGTGCTGTTTTTTTAAGAATATTTACCATTAGTAGTCAATGATTTGTTTTTGATGTGTTACAAATATTTCCATAAAAGAAATGTTAAGCCAACTCAGACTACCTGCACTGTTCATTTGAAAGATTGATTTGTAATTTTTAGCTACATTTAACTTGGACGTTATGCTGTTAAACAATAAGCTATATCTTAAGATTCAACTATTTCTACTATTCAACCATTGTGTCTGGCTGAGTTACCCCGCTTCACATAAATAAACATTAAAATAAAGTATACAAAGGAATATTTTACTAATAAATGAAAATTTGTACTCAAGTTTTCAGTATCCAATCACTCAAATCATTCTCCCTTTCCATCTTTAAAGAGGGAGAGAAAAAACAAGGAAGCATCATTTCACTGGAGGAAACATTCACTAATGAAAGAATATGTTCCGATTTCAGTATCCAAAAATAAATCCTCTGTGGACACTTTGAGGATGTGATGGAATTCCTCCAACTGGGCCAAGGGACAGGAGGAAAGTCATTGGCCAGAGAACATCCTCAGCCCACATCAGAAAGAATACTACCTGAAAGAGTGCACTGTAACACTGAACAGCATCAAATGCTGGCTGTGCAGGTATGGCAGTCGTCTCCTCTGCCCGCGCCTGTCTGGGCTGCCCATCGCTCCCGGGACAAGAAGAGCAACCCACATGCTTTATGTAATGCGTCCTGTCAAACGATGGCACCAGGAAGGATGTGACTCACCATCGCAACTCATACCCCAAATAGCACTGTGTATGTCAGCTGTCTGGTTTGTCAAGAAAGGCTAAGAGAGACTCCTGCTTCTTTTCCATTCAAGTAACCTTTGCTTTCACCACCACAAAACTAAGATACCGAGGTATCGCCACTCTGTTAAAGAAAAATAACCTACATAAAGACATAAAATATAACCGAATGAATAAATAATTATTTAAACCACACTATCAAATAAAAATGGTTACTCTCAAACCCAACAAAAGAAAAAAGTGAACTGCACTAATGGGGAATAAGTTCACTAAACACAAAGATTCAGACTCCTTTATAAAACACATTCAAGCTAGATGGAACAAGGGTCAGTATCTGCTTCAGTGGCAAGGTTGTTGACCCTGAACCAGGCACGAACATGCTTTGAACCATCTTGGCCATCAGACGGAGATCAGTCATGCAACATACTGTCAACAAACCGACATCATTTCATTTTCAGTGGAGTGTGCACCGACAGCCTTACTTAAGCTGAGAACTAAATGTTTTTAAGGAAGTTTGTGCAGGATGAGAAAAGTTACTGATTCCTGTATCTCAAATTTATTTTTTAAAAACTCACTTTTACTTTACTTAATACCCTAACTGAATTTAAGTGTTCCATGTTGTGGTGTGCAGCTGTCAGTTCAGGAATTGCGCTTCTGGATATTCTTCTAGTTCTCCAAGGTTTCAGTACCTTCTCCACTCAAACTTTATGGATAGATTTAGAAGGTATGGTTGTATATTCTTGGCTCCAAAAAAATGGAATTCTTTAAAATATTTAAGTTAAAGACTCCTTTGCTCCTTACTGTGGGGCTTCCTAGGAGGATTCTTACCTCCTGTCCTGCCCAGCCCCACCTGTACAGCTGGCTGGAGGCTTTCTTCATTGTTTAGCAGGTGAGGCAGGTGGTAGTAGATGTTTGGCACCTGAAGAGGCTTCCGGTGGGCCAGTTCTTTCAGTAGTTTCTGGGTCTCATCTGAGAGGACAACAAAATCATCTTACAACCTCTACACCAACTAGCAAAACATCAATATCCAAACCAAAGACAAAATCACCACCAAAATTAATATCAAAAAACTAGATCAATTTTTTTTTTTTTTTTTTTTTTTTTTTTTTTATTTTAAAAAAATTTAAAACACTTTTCAGAACAAAAAAAAAANTTTTTTTTTTTTTTTTTTTTTTTTTTTTTTAATATCAAAAGAGTTAAAACACCTTTCAGTACCAAAAACAAAACCAGCTATACAAACTGTGGGTCCATTGGAAACTACCTGAGAAGTTGGAAAGTGGATCCCGGCTGCCATTTGTCTCAGCAACTGCACGCCGGAACTGCTCCAAAATAGCATTGAGTTCCGAAGAGCGCTGGAGGGTCCTGTGTTCTGCCACACGGAGACGCTCCTTCAAGGCATGGAATTCTCGCTGGTAGGCAATCAGCTTCTCTGCAGAGGTACAAATGCAAGAAGTCTATTGGAAGCACATCCCTTGATGAATGGGAAAGTTTATCAACATCTAATCTCCACTGTATTTATTTTCTTCAGCCTTTAACCATTGCCTTGCAAGAAATTTGACAAATTTACTGACTGGCAGAGCTCCATGCCATTAAGGTCTCGCCATGCTACGTACTATTTGCTTAACAGATAATTTTCTGATTTAATGAGCACATAAAGAGCTGGAAGGATTTAACTACATTTCCATGTCAAACAGGGGCACCAGACACTGATTTTGCTTGTATTGAGTATAAAAATCCCAGACAACTCTTCTACCCAACATGGGCTAAGAGTGACATAAATCACCATGAAATAACGATTAGTCATGAGAGTCCACCACACTTCTTATTGCTGCCTTCTAAATGCAACTCTGAAAAATGATTCAAGGTCAGAGGCGTTGGGGCTTTTTGCAGTGGGAGCGTGGGAGGCATCCAACTTCCTATAATCAACCGTGTACATCCCAATAGACGTTCCTCCAAAACCCAAGTTTCAGGCCCTGATAAAATACTCACACCCTGGCCACAGGGTCTTTATGCTCATAGGTGAATTAATTAAGCATGATCTTACCTTTCTGGATTATCCTTCTCTTTCAGAAGGATTCCAAAACACTTGTGTGCTGCAGAAGGAGCACAGCTTTTTTTTGTTTGTTTAATTGAGGCCACATTAGAAAGAGCAGAATATTATTTACATGCTGCTTCAGAAAGCTTGTTAGACCTTGGTATAAAGAAAACACTCAGACTGACTGTTCTGGAATGTTTTGACTTTGAATGTTCAAGTCAGCCATTCTCTCATGAATGCCACTCTGCTCCAGCCTTTAACAAGAATCCTGTGAACATGAGCCTTTGCAGGAGCACGCAAGTTTTAAATGTAATAAAGAATACAATAAAGAATAATTGTAAGCAGTTCCATACTTGGAGTCCTAAGTTTTTCCAATCAGTTTCAAAAGCTTAACCAAGACAATTACGACTGTACTGATGCACTGAAGGGGCCCTCTGGGATTACAGCTGGACACCAATTTGAAACTGCCTCTGGGGTACAAGAGAAACATTTCTTCATGAAAATCAACATCAAAACATAGGCAAAAAATGCCACACTAAGGCATAAACTGCTTTTTGACAGTTCTGTTTTTCACATTATAAAAATAAGATCACCTCCATCTCTATATGTTTCAAGTGGAAAAAAACGTAACATAGTGAACTGAAACGTATCACAGCTACAGGATGTGGTAGTAGCAGCAGGGTGGGAGGTAGTCTTCAAAAGGTGTTGTCAACTGCTGCACAAGCCACAATGCCGGTCTGACGGAAACAGCTAGGCACAGACTTAAAAAAAAAAAAAAAAAAAAAAAAATTAAATATACCGTAATACTGAGCTAGATCCATAAAGAAGTTAGTCCCTAAACGCAGCCATCATGGTTTCCTTCCAGGGCATCACTGAGGGTTTTGTGCTTTGGTGTTACATTCACTTTGCTCGGTATATCTGAGTACTACGTGACATGGTATACACTCAGTTTTGCTAGCATACTGCCAGACAGTAGTGAACAGCAGGCCTCATTCAGACATGCAGGCCATCTTCCAGCACATATAACCCCCACTGCCCACCCCCTTACCCCCTAATAAGCTGCAAGGAAAAAGGAGTAATTTATTCAAGTCAGACATGTTTATGAAGTGCAGCATGGCTTTTCAAAAATATCTGCCAAATAAAAACAGATCTCTACTACCCCCCTTGTATCAGGAACAGAAGTGTTGTTGTGAAGGCTATGAATTGGTGCTCTGTGGCAGGGGCCACCACTCCAACTTCAAGCCCACGGCATTTCACTGAGGGACTTAATGGCTGCCCCTGCCTTACACCACACCCTCCCACCATCTCTCCAATGCAGCCTGGCCACAATTTGTTGATTTTTGCTACCTTGGCACTGTTTACAAAGCCTTCTGTCTGTTGTGCAGATGCAGAAGGTCAGGGTAGGGAGGAGACATGACAGCCCAAACAAAGCACACAAAGAGTTGATCCCCAGAACTGCCACAGCTTACCCAGCTGGAAGCAAACATGCCTACAGGCCCACTGACACTGCCTTGACTGATACACACAATCACCTAACACATCTAACACATTGTATTCTGTTTTACCACTATGGTCTTATTCAAAATAAAAATAAAAACAAAAACTGTCAGCTCACCAAGAAGAAGTAGAACAAAGCTAGCACCCAGGGATGCCCAGATTAAACATGTCTCATCCTGTCCTGTGTCAATGTGCACTGAATGCCTTGTTGGCTGTACATTGTATAAGAAATCAGGACTAATCCACTGAACAATTTCATGATAACCCCACAAACTCCCCCATCTCATTCAAACGTGGTGCCAGCTGTCTCTTCTGCTGCTTTCTGATTGTCTCTCTGGCCTGGTAATGAGATTATGGCCTGATCTGGACCATCTTTACTACATCTTGTTATTTCTGCCTGGATCACTCCCTTTCATTTGCACGATTAATCTTGTGCTCTTTAGCTCCTTTACCCACACATGCAAATGACTGACTGCAGGAAAAACAGGTTTGAAGGGAAAAAAAAAAAAAAAAGAGAAAAAAAAACCACAGGAAGCAGACCCACAAGTCATCACAAATGCAAAAGGACAAGTGAATGAGGAGGACCCGGCAGAAGTGAGATACCATCAAGCCACTCCAGAGACACTTCAGAAGAGGACTATCACATGGGAATGGACAGGAAAAGTCATCTACTTGCAGTGACAATATTTTATTAGATTTTCTTTCCATGAGAGGCTGCTGGTTTATAGATTTTCTGTTGAACTTAAATTATCCACAGTTAAGAGTGATATGCAGATGAGGGGTGCACAGGGACTTATTGGCTTGTGTCACTGCTGGATACTTGATTAAAACATCCCATAAGCTCTGGACTAAGCTGTGACACCATTTCACTGCCTTTCAGCTTTATTCCAATGAATGTAATCATCTAATGCAGACACAGTCACAAAAAGGCACCATGCTCCAGGGGAAGGACAAAAAAAAAAAAAAAAAAAAAAAAAACACCCTCAATCAGTGGGTTTTCTGCTGGCATGGAGGAGTCGCATCAGAAATGTCATGGTCTTATGCTTTATGGACCTGCTGTCTTCACATAATTTTGTGTGCACAAGCTCTGGCAAGAATCATGTTTGTGAATAAACTGAGAAGATATTGTGTGATTGATGCATGGAAGAGAAACAAAGTCAAGGGTCAAATGTTCAAATGTTCAAATTTTGGCTGAAACACTACATTGATGGACAACCATTGCTCCACACAATTCCAGACTGCCAGGTGTGCAGGCTGTTGAGCAGTTTTTCTTTAGGTGACTGCCTGCAAATTTAGCTCTGTGACTTAAAGTAACATTGGAAAACTGACTTGCAGAGGTATGTAACATGCAGAGGATTTCAATTTATTCCTCAATTAGGATCATCAATCTGATGTTGCTGCTCCTTCAAACTAACACCCAAGGCTTGCCTGCTTGGCACAAGAAGAAACAGTAAACACACAGCCAGGCAGGAAAGGGCCAAGGTATTCAAACCTTCTTCCAGAACTCAGGCGGTCTGTAAACACCCCCACTGGCTTGACACGAGGAAGTTGTACAAGGGCCAGGAGACTAAAAGATCAACAAAAAGTCAAGGACTGAAGGGGTTTATAGGAATTTTGCTAGTGTTGCTGTGTTGGAGGGAGGGAGGAAAAAAGCCTAGATGACTGTGGAGACAGTGGGATAAAAATATGGCTCTGGCACTAAACTCCTTACAGTGGCTCTATGGAGCAAATACCACTATTTCTGATTCACAGCTTTGCTGGTTTAGATAACTGACTAAAAGTAGAGTGCCACAGTATAAACCTGCATAAATACATGGGTGCATTAACTCATAGTGGACTGACAGAATTTCCAGTAAACATCCTAGTTTGGCATTGCAGGTTAGTTCAGTTGGAATTGGAGAGAAAATACATAACCCCTGCCATCTCAGCAGACATCCTGTTGTTCTTAGCTCCCTTAGAGAGGACTGACAAGAAGAGGGGGGTGAAGAGAATGAGCCCCTTTGAAACCAAGATGCTATGCATAACTGCTCAAGGATCACACTACACCCTACCCACTCCATACCCTGATTTTCTGTGAAACCTCTGCTAAAACTAATTTCTTTGATCAGTACCTCACAGCCCTACTGCAGTAACAGTCCTTTACAACTGAGGATTGATAGTACACTTGAACCATTCACTATCATTTAGCAAAGGAAAATAAGCTAACAAGAGCCATTTTGGGCAGGATCCTTTTAAAAACCTACATCAATTGTTCACTATGAACACTGTGGTGCTCTGCATTTCTTGTTTTTAACTGTTCCTTTTATAGGATCTTAACTGATCACCATAAAACCCCACCTTCTGACATCAGCAGAAACACCGCAGCAGACTGTCTACTGCTCATGTTACTAACCAATATGCCCAACACAAAGTACCAAAACATCTTAAATGACAGAGCTTCCATACTATGAACATGTCCACAGAACCAACATAGTGAAAAGGGGGTATACTCACAAAGGTAGTTCTGCCCTGTCTAACAAAGGAAACATGCACTGGTACCACAGGAAGAGGATTCAAAGCCTTCCTTCTGCTGTACCCTAGTGCAGTGTCTGGGGCTGTCAAGTCACAGTGCTATTGATTGTTGCTTCCTGTACAGACACTGTAGTAAAAATGGAGATTACATACTGCCTCTATTCTTAAGTACAGACAGTGTGACGCTCAGTAAGCAACAAAAGTAGTAACTTTAATATGATAAGCATATTATTACATAACTTCTATTAGTCATTTTACTAGTATCTATACTCCAGACATATTGGCATTCCTCACTGTTTTGGTAGTACTAGAATGAGTGCCATTCTGTGGGAAACCTACACAATCTTACATGTTCAGCACAACGTGGGGGGGGGTTTCCACTGTGTCAGAGGGTTTCCACTGTGTCAGAATTTGGCTTTTCGCACATTTTATATGACGATCACTGTACAGTCTTAAAACAGCAGCTCTACTTCACTCACTCCACCAAGTCACTAAATGACATCACATCTGGTGTCCTTCCCACTGATCTCCACATGTACTCACTTGCTGATAGCTGCCATGTTTGAACAAAGCCTGAAGCTGGGACTTTACAGATGTTCCACATGACGAGTCTGGAGCAGAAACCACTGAAGACCACATGCATGTTTAACTGCGCACCAAACTTAAAGAACATGCTTTCCTACCTACCTGCACTCACAAGCAGGTTGGAAGCCAACAGTTTTCACAATTATTTGGATACTACTGGCAATAATGCTCAGTGTGAGCTTCTGCTCTCTGAAGTTAATCACAAATTGTACCAGTAAATTTGAAATACAGTTATGTCTGTCCAGTCAAAACATGTTAATCAGTCCATAAACATGTTAGCTACCTTCTTATTTGCTACTAGTAAACACATTCTTTCTGCATGTAACAAATTGTACTATTTCATTTCTACCACAATTTTCTGAAATGTGAAAGCATCACAGACCCACATGCAGTTTTTGACTAGATATAGTACCTCAAATTAACCTTCTGTATACTTGTTTGTTCTAATTAGTATGAAATATGTTGGTTCCGAAAATAGCCACTATCCACCCTGTCCTCCAATAAAATGTACTCCAAGCAGAACTGGGTTGACAACTAAGAAACGCCACTTTTGGTTTTGGACCAAAAGTCCAAAACCACTTCTTATACATCAGTTTTAATCTTTTTTTTGTAATTCTCAAATCAAACACTAATCTCTGTGCCCTAGCTAAAACTACATACATGTTCACGAACTTGTCTACTTTTCACCTAAGTTGCACACAGACCATGGCTTACTGCCCAGGTTAATTCTTTCAGCTGAGAACTATCCCACTATTACAAAGATCAGTGTTCCAAAGATCAAATTGAGGCCAATGCCTTATCGTTTTTTCCAAGGGCAGAGTGATTAAAACTAGAAAAACAAACAGACTCAAGAAGACTGAACTTCAAGAAACAGGGAAGAGAATCTGGGCTACATCAGAGGATACTTCCACTACAGTTCCTTTCATGGTCTCTATGTTAACAGTAAAATACTGGTAAGCCAGAGAAGGCTGGATAAATACATCATAAGAGTGAAACAGCTCACTGCCTGTACCAATGTGACTCCCTTCCCAGGCCTAGTGGGAGAAAAGTCCTGATGCTCCACTCAAGTGACAGGTCCACAGACTGTGACAGTACAGTAGTACCCATTGGGAAAATGGATAAAACACGGCAGGCCTGAAGGCTGACCACAATCATGTTCAACCAATTGTTTGGTGCAAAGCAAAACAACCATAAGCTAAGAATTAAATCAGGGTCTCTGAAAGCCATAAACCTCACCTACCAATCCAAGCCTTGCATTTCTTCACAGATGGACCCATAAAAGCAGTCATCTATTTTGCCCTGGTTAGGCAGTACTGGTGCTTATTTCTATCTGCTCTGAAGCAGGTCATGCTCTGCCTGCTCCTTCCCTTCAAGCTTGCTTCACATTTCCCAATCTATTACTGGTCGATGGGATGTTTCCCCAACGAAGCTGGAGTGCCCAATGAAGGACCACTATTATTGGGGAGAAGCAATGAAACAAAAGGCAGACTGAAGGAACACCTGAACTTAGTGTTTTCAACCAAGCAAACCAAAACAACCTATGTAAGCACAGCTATCAGCCATCCAGTAGAATGTGGAGTGAGATTCCCTGACAAAGTGTGCAAATACTCCACAGTTGAGGGAACCTTAGCATTCCGCAAAGGAGACTACGATTAGTGACTGGTACAGGCACATACACTCACGTGGTTGGACTGATTCTCTCTCTCTCTCTCTCTCTCAATCTCAAGTTCTGTGCTTCATTTTGTCTTTTGCGAGGACTCCACTTGTGAATTTCCTGCCAAGTACACCCCTTTATGGGAGAATCCACCTCCCAGTGTTTTGAAGTAAAAGAAGTCTGTTTATTATACTTCTGTAGAAGATGTGCCAGAAAGGGCAACTACAAGTAAACCTTATTCAGAAAGACATTTTTAGCCAACCAGTTTTCTTTGAGGGTCAGCAAAAGACTAAGCACTTCCTTCCATTTTCCTCAACTTGAGTGCTAAGGTCCTCAAAAATGTGCTTATTTGACAAGGAATTTTAGATTTGTTCTAATACAAAACTATAAAAAGACCAAATCAAGTTGAGAAACCAAGAGAAAGGAACATTCTTTAAAACATTTTAATTTGGAAAGTCCTATCTTAACAAGACCTACTGTTCTGTCCTTTAAACAATTAAAGTAACAGTGTAGCACAGTACAAAACTGTTCTTGGCATCAATCTAAATATTCAGAACAGAGGCACTGCTTAAATTAAAACAATTCCACTAAGTTCATTAACAGGTCTTCCAACAAGAGACTGCATATAAATTCATAGGCCTAGTTACACATTGAATAGCATGACCTGTTCATTTGTTAAATGCCTCTTGCAGACTTCAGAAACTTCAATTTCACTATAGTTTATATTCTTAGACTACATAGACAAACAATAATTCCCTGAACATCAGACATGGTCAGATTTACTTTGAAATGACTAATCTGTTACCCTCTTCGGTGTTTTGAGAATTTAACAAAAGTCCCCAGGATACCCGAATTACATGCAATGCTTAAAAATGCTTTTACTCTAGAACATGAATATCATCTGGTTGCAAAAAAAAAAATTTTTTTTAAATTTTAAAAATCACACATCAAGGTGCATATTTTTCAGTGATTAATGGCAAGCTTTACCAAGGGTTATTATGGGGGCATCTATAGCCATCGTTGCCACTTTTCTTGACTTACAGGGGCTGAAATCATTCTGGAAAAAGTGTGCCTAATTTACCTCTATACAGTTTATCATCATGCCTTCTGGGTGCTTTAAGGTCCTGAATTATGAGGAAATCTCACATAGTCTCAATGTACCATGAGCACAACAAAAACAGAAAACAAATCAGAGAAAACTCCTTACAAACTTGGGGACCCTCAGCTAATAATCACAATATCATAATTACATCATTTTTAGAGCATTTGCTCTGCCACCATTATCCAGTTCCATGGCGTGAATCATTAACGGGATCCTTCAGTAATTTCACATTTTTAATCACAATGGATGTCAAGTATCAAATGAAGACTACAGATGTCTGTATTTACTTCACCAAAGGTGAAGGAGTATTTAAACTGAATAAATCTTTTACATTTGTATAGTAGTCTGACAAAGCTGTATTACATGGACATTCTACAAATTAAATGAATGAATTTATACCCCCAGCTAAGTAACAGGTAAGAGGGATCAGACTTTTCTATAATCTAGGGTGCAGAAAAGAACAACTTCATTTTTGAATATCAAAGTCAGAAATGTTATTCATGCCCTTCTAGTTGCTTGCCTTTGAGTTCAAATCGAGACAGTGGCCATAGTTTCAACCTGCAAAAGACTGACCATTATTTTAACTTCTCCAAAATGTGCACGTGATTTTAGCAACTGCTGACTACTTTGTTTTAAACTTAATGAAATCTACTCAAACTGGAGCAAAATGTCACAACAAAGCCATGTTGAGAGATAGAGATAGATATAAATAAAATGCACTGAAAACTTTTCACAAAGAATTAGATCAGGTATATAATATTTTCAAAGCAAGCCTGTACCTCACACTCTGAATTCTAGGTTAACAACCAGTGGTCTAGACATACATATTTAATTTTTCACTGGCATAATTACAAAAATCTGCTACACAGAGGAAAAAGTGCTTTAAACACTACGAGTAGTATTACAGCCATTGTTGAAATACATAGGTAGTGTCCACATTAGGGCTATTGCTTTACAAAGGTTGCTGATTCAAATTCCACTTCTGCTGTGGTAGAGCCCTTCATCAAAGTAATCACTGCGAATTAATACAGTAACACGCAGCTGTACACAAGGGTAAGTCCAGTGTTTCAAGTGGCTGATACTCAGTACGGGCAAGTCTCCATTTAGCTATTTGGAGGACTAGAATTTGCATCCCAGCACTTCTCACCAGTTTCCGGTGCCCTTTTCTGTGCCCTAGACAAGCGGATTCTCTGGCTCAGCTGCCCTCCCAGCTGAAGACTGCCAGAGTCCATGGCCTTTATTTATAATACGCCTCTAGCTACATTTCATTACCCACGATGCACTAAGTTTTACTGCAAGTAGCCACTTCCCTACTATTCCACTGAAATATGTCCCCTTAATTGACAAAACTTACTGTGATCAGCAGAAGCTCCAAGGACCTAATTCACTACAAAAGTTTAAAATCAATTTTTTTTGGCACAGACCCAATGCATGTCAATATAGGAAATACCGGTACTTATTCTTTACTCTTCAAGCACTAGGTAAAGTTAATTATCTAACACTGTCAGCAGCCAAAGGCTCATAACCCTAACCTATCCGGAGCCACCAGATGTTTCTGAACATTTATGGACCGAGACCTTCAGCGACCCAAACACAATCATTCAATCGTGTACCACTCACTCGCCATGTGCTCTAGACCCTGCCGCCCTCACCTTTTCCATTCTGCCAAGCGGTGTACCAAGACAAGCTGAGGAACGACGTGAGGAACACGATCGCAGTGGCGACAGTTCCATTCCTGAGCCTCATCTCATCTCAGCGCACGGCTCGGCTCCGGGCACACAGCGCTCCCTCGGCGGGCACGGCGCTCACTCTGGCACCGGGACCTCGTCCCTCATCGTTCGGCGGTCAGCGGCGCCTGCAGCCACGGGCAAAAAGAAAGCGGGCAACATATTTCAACCCGTTCCAAACAGTGTCGAGGAAGCAGCGCCGAATGGGCGGTGTAACCTCTAAAATCTCGGCACGCCACCCACAGCGAAGCCGCCACTCCTCATACACCTGTGCGGCTCTACAGTCCTGTATCTGCCGTCTGCACCGTAGCATCGCGCGCACGGCGCGAGGGGAGGGTCGGCGTGAACGGCGCCCAAGAACCCGTCGCTCTGGCAAGTCACGCTCAGCTGAGATTCATTTCCCAAATTTAGTGTGAAAACATCAAACTCGGACTAAATCTCCCGTAAAACACAGACTTACCTGCCTAATCCATCACTAACACAAACAGCGGAACGATAATATCCAAGTCCTGTTTTATCCTGTGCCGTTTTTCAACACTAATTTCCTCCCGAAATTGCTCTTTCCGCTCTCGCTCGTTCCTTCCACTTACAAAGCGCGAACTCTCAAGCAACCTTAATGGGAGCCACGCCCACCGCCTGCCACTGGTGTGCATAGCCAATCGCCGACAGAAAATTCGACAGATTCTCCTACCCTTGCCACTCACATTTCACGTGATCGACGAAGGCTCCTCCCACCTCACTACCGTTGTTTGAAGATTATATAAACGGGCTGAACTTTTTGCATTTCGGCCCTAAATACGTTAGATGTATCTGTAAACAATATTATTTCACATAACTTTTTTTTTTGACAGATCACTTTATGGCACGTTCGATATATTAATTTAGCAATAATAAAAAAAACAGCACGAGTTCTCTCAATGGCTTCGGCCGCTCTGTGGCCGATATGTGAATTGCAGCTCCATGAGGCTCAGCCACTCTTCGGTCTCCATGCTGAGAACCCAAACGTGCATCTAAGCAAGATGTTTGACAGAATCTCCATTGTATCAAGTGCTGTACAGTGAAGTTATCTGAGTGTAGACAATACACTTGAATGACAGCCAAATGATCATAGGGACACGAGGCCAGTGTAGTCCTACTTTTGAATGAGACTGTAAATGAAGTGGGTCAGTTTAAATCACTAGATTGTTTGCCTCCACAATAGACACCATGCATAATCTTCAGTAACCAAAACTTGAGAAGGAACAATTACAAGTCTCATTGCTGCAGAACCATGCACATCCACCTATTACTTAGGGTCACATTGTTCCCATCTCTTGGGCACAAAACAGCATTCATGCTCATCCCAGCTTCTGTTACCAAATGTTTTATCCAGCTGTAAATTAATCACTGTCTCATGTATGAAATTACACTTTTTTGACTCGAGAAATTCACGTGCAGAGAATCCCTTAGTGTCAGGTACAATGCTAACACTGCACCTCTCTGAAAACAAGGTTTGATGCTTCTCCCCTGTCTTGTGCATACAGATCCATAGTATTGTGTTTCTGTGTAGTGGCTTTGAGGACAACAAGATTTGGAAACTGGAAATTACTAGTTATTACTAAATGACGATAAATGGGCACTGAAGGTAAAACATCCATCCATTATCATTAATTATTGTATCCTGGGCAGGGTTGCAATGGTCTGGACCCTATCCCAGAATCATTGGGTGCTAAGATAGGAAACTACACCCTGAATGGGATGCCAACACATCACAGAGTCCCCAAAAAATGTACACAGTCACACACTATGGGAAATTTAAAGTGATCAGTTAACCTGAAACATATGTTTGGACTGTGGGAGGATACCAGAGCACCCAGAGGTAACCCTTACAGACATAGGAAGAACACACAAAGTCAAACAAAACTAAAACAAAATAATAAAATATAAACCAAGTAACCTTTCTTATATCCATTGCTTTAATAACTCTTGCTTTGGTGTTACAGTATGAAAATGTTTTTCCAGTACATAACTGACTAGAGTTGAACTCTGCTGATCTTTATGTGTGATTTCATTAATTTCAGTTATTACAGCTGCATAGTTTTTAAAACAAGCATGTGTAAAAACTGAGAGAAATTAAATGTTGGTTTTGAAGTACCAATCCATGTGTTCTACCTGCAATTGAAACTACTCTATGACATATCAAACTCCTGTATTTGACTGTTAAAAGGAAAAAAATCAATGGCCCATTCACCCATTGTGCAAGAATCAATCACTGTTTGAACTGTGTGAATAAGAGCATAACACATCAATACTTTCACCCTTAACAGAACACTCTGAAAAGAAAATTGTTTCAGTGATTTATCAATACGAGGATGTTACAGAAGTACAAGAATAGCAAGCAACTTTAAAGTGTTCCTTTGGCTTGGCATCCACTGGAGGGCAGGGAGCCTTAAATACAAATCATAAAGAACATGGGCCCTAAACAAAGTCCCACAATTCTTGCTGACAAAGATTCATGGTGGATAGGAGCAAAGAACAGGGAAGGGGGGGTTTTGGTCACAGGGGCCACACAGCAACAAGGGCAGTGCTGCACTACAGCAACAGGGTCTCTAATATTCATACCTGTTACTGGTGCCATGAATATGGGTCAATATGTCACATTTAACATTTAATAGTGAGCATTTGGGGCACATTCATAGACCTAACCGCTTGTAGATGTAAAGCTTCATCATCATTTTGCAATATAATAACTCTGTTATGTACATTGTTTAATCAGGCAGGTGTAACTAATGAGTCCCTCTGCATAGGAGAGCCTCAATAGGGGCCGGCTTTCAGGTACTCTTCTAGGGGAATCCGGGACAAACCACCCACCCAGTCCTGCAGCCACACCTGATCCAACATCAGTTTCATGAAAAACCAGCCATGCTCTACTGGCCATTTCTTCATCACAGGGTGCCTGGTAGGAAAAACAAAAAGCTTACAATGAACCATTTTCTTCAGTAAAAGGGATACACCCTCTTTAAACAGAGGAGGTATTTTATATATTTATCACATGAGAGGTCAAAAACTTGATAACTTTAGAACAGATTTGTCAGAGCATGCTCAATGTGTGAATGTTCTCTAAAGTTATAAGGGGTACAAACTTTTATACCTTTTTTGAGACAAAAACACCCTGACATACATACTCACCTAGAAAACAAGGTTTCCTCTGCAAACGTCACCTCCTCTGCACGGATCTCCACCATCCTGCCGATCAGGGTAAGCCGGACACACCTGGAATCCTCGGGCTTATACACACTCTTCCTGCCAACAAAGAAACAATGCCTCTATATACAGTGTCATTGAAATCGCCAGGGTCTGAATGCCCAAAGTGACAGAGATTAGTCAGTGCCTATTAGGGAAGTTTTTTTTTCTACAGGGCTGATGTAAAATACTAGATATGTTTAAATGGATAGCAGGGTTAGCTATCAAGCAATGTTTCCTATAAATAGTAACAGAAATCAGCATCACTCAGCAGTAGCTATGAGCTGAAACCAAATTCAAAGAATTAAAATGTTTTTGTGTTAAAGTCACACCAATCTATATAAAAAACTGTACAACACCTGCTAATATGCCATTTGATGCCATTTGATGCAGGTGCTAAAGAACAGGTGGGACTGGCAACTGCCATACCTGCAGAAGTCCCCGCCCACCTCAGGGAAGGAGAGTGAGGCAGCAGGAGACCGCAGCAGGCTGCTCACAGTGTTGTCCCTCGCCGTGACGTATAAGTAGGGGATTCCAGTGCCGTTGTCCTGAGGCCCATCACTTAGGGAGAATATATTCCCAAAAGGCACACCTTTAATCTACACAACAGACACACACATGCTCATCTCAGCCAATGGTTCTTATTCATATTTGGAAAAGCATTTTCCCGACAGCTAGTTTACAAAAACTGATTGCATTATTAATCTTTCCTGTAATTCATAATCAGATTGGACAATAATTAGTCTGACACCCCTAGGACGTCTAGTTGTAGTAGAAATAAAGATACACATGCACATACTTATTTTATTTTAAAATAAGATTATTTATTTTAAAATTATTTATTTTTTGGATATAGATACATAGGGATCATGAACGGGAAAAAATAAAATCTTACGTAATTATTTATAACACCTATGTGAAAATTTTAAATAAACAGAACACAAATTTATTCAACTTTCAGCAGCTGAAAACGGACTAAAAATGAAGCCTATTTTCAACGCTTATGTTCGTTCAGAGAACGAATATATATATATATATACTGTATATTTGAATAGGTATCAATTTATATGCATAGTTCAGGGACACATTCACACGTCATACGACGTATACATAAAATATAAAATCGCGGGTACTAATGCAGTACTAACACACACACACACACACAAAGGACTGTGGGAGGAAACCGCATTTTTAAATGTTAGCTTTTAAGTTCACCCCCATGACGAGCAGCGACTTTTACAACCAGGCATGCAGATGCAGTGCGGATAGGAGCCGCTAGACCCGCACCTGCTCCAGCGAGGGCAGGACGCTCAGGAAGCCCCAGTTATTGCGGTGCGCCGCATAACGGGCCGCCCTCGCCGCCTCCCAGCCGCCGCCGGCCCCGCCCCCGCTCGCCTTCACCCCCTCCATCCGGTAGGTAAACACCGTGGACGGGGACGAGACCCGGTCCAGGTGCCCGGTCTCCAGCAGGGGCGCCGACCTCCTGTCCGCGTCCTTGCTGTAGATGGAGGCCGGGTAAGCCTGCTTCCAAATGCCGCCCGTGTCCCCCAGAAGAGTCGAGGCCGCCTCTTCACCAGAGGTGCTGTGAAGCTCCCTCTCCGCCTCCGCTTGGGCGGCCCAGGAGACCGCGTTTGGAACAGCGTAGCCCTCGATGCGGCACAGCACGGCGGACACGGCGGACAGCAGCACGCGCCACTTAACCGACACGGCACGCGCATCCCGACACATGGTAGAAAATACTGGCACGGATGAGGGTTTGGGGGGCCTGTGGTACGGGTTTCTCTTCACATAGGATAGGATACCCAGCGCCTCGCAGCATGGGGCACCTGTGCTTATAGCGCCACCTCCTGGCCACCCAACAAATGCCTATTTACTATATTGTACACAGAGGGATCTTTGCCGCTCGCATTACTATTAAAGACCAAGAAGCTGCGTATATATCGAGCAATGTTTCTTATAAATAACAGAAAACGTCACTATTTCGAAACGGTGCTTCAGTTTCAGCGTACATCCACCTGCAAAATATTGGAACAAATACGATTTTTCGTTCCTCTTTGAGCACAACTTTCAGGATTCTGGATTCTGACCTATCTGGTTTCTATAGAGGACACTAGAGAAACGGCTTTTTGGTCCTTTTCTGTCTCTTAGAATAATTCGCTCTCTTCTCCTCGTACCTTCTCCCGGGTGTAGCTCACGGATCGGTAGTGGGACCTGTTCTGTTCGGACGTTCTTCACTTGTAAAACCTTCTCTTAAATATACAGATGAAGCCCAAATCTACGTCTTATTTCTTCCTTTTAATGTCCAGCCTGAATAAATTAATAAAAATGATTTATTATTTATTAAACAACTAAACAATATATTAGTCTGTGAAAGCTCAGTAAATGCTCAGTTGCACCGTGGTGACGGTACCTGAACTTAAGTTGAACTTTTATTTAACTAAGCACAGCTGTATGACATTTTAAAGGCTTCAATGTATTACAACTTATTTTTCCTGGTACTAGAATGAATCATAATAGTCATATAACAATGCAGCACAGTCAAAAAAAAAAGAGATGAACTCTATTTTAGGAAGCACTCCAGTATTTTTTTAGAAAACAGCAACATGATCTTTCAGTAAGCAGAGACTCTATTGTAAATGCATTTTATTAAAATTATTTGGTCAGTAAGTCTGGGCAGAAATTTAAGACTGATACTGTCTGGTGAAAAGATACACCTGTATCTTAAATATGATGATCTGCTTTCTAGATGCAGCCAGATCTTCACCAGAGGTACCTTGATCCACTTGGTGATGCTGTAACTACAATCATGGTCCGCTTGTTGATGAAACACACTGATGACAGATCTTCTTAAGATGAAGAGTGTTGAGACTTCCCTTTTGCAGTTTGATTTTCTTTCTTTTTTAATAAACTAATTTTTCAGAATGGTTTTTGGTGAGCCCCTAAGTACATTTATTCATTTAGCTTGTGCTTTTCTCCAGTGATGTAAAACTCATATTAAACAAAAGTACAACAGTAAGAAGAAGTTTAAATACAGCCCTGTGACGATTGAAGCAGCTAGTTTGTCCAATAACACTATTTTTATCAGTGTGTGTTACACAGGTAACTTGTGCAAATGATTCCGATAGAAAGTACAAAGATGGCCATGACAGATAATGTGATGCATATTTATGGCTCTGTGAGATGAGGGGAGAAGTGGGTCTGAAAGATGCATTTTGATACACTTCTTGAATGTAAAGCATGTACCATTTCAGCAACTGTGACAGTAGCCACATTTTTCCATTCATTGTGTTGTATCTCCAGCATGAAGATCCCTGTTGCAAACTGTGTGACGTCTACGCTGGTTCTCCCAAGGGGGCAAGAGTCCCATCGTTTACATCCACGTTTCACCCAACATAAACAGCAGTCACTGCTAATCTGCTAATCCTCTTGGCTCAAAGCCACACTGCTGAGGGTACCAGGGACTGGGAATTGAACAGGCAACCTTCACACCTTTACATTGTTTGCTTAGGGGATGGTTTTATCCAAATAAATCTAACACATTTTAAACTTTATTTTCATGTTTGACTGGGACTTTTTAATACACTACTCAAGGACTTCACCTTCAACCTTTCAAGTTGATTTCTTCAGTTACTACACATCTCACTGTAACTGTAATATTCTACATTACTTTACAGCTTATTTAACTGAACTAAGCAAAATTCAATAAATACAATCTTAAACAGTGGCCACTTTTCCAGTTCATGTAGATTATTGTCCTTTTCAATGAACTAGATGTGTTCTTAAGGCATATTTGTGGTTGTACACACAAAATGCTGAATGGAGAATCTCACATTTAAAATAGTTATCATTAGGAATTATATTTCACAGGACAAAGATGTGGTGATGAAATCAGCTAAGCATGAGGGTGTGGTTAAGAGATTATACTTTTTTGGCTTCCTTTTTCTGTCTAACCTCCTCTCCCCAATGTGTGTTGAGATTTTCTCAAAATATTCCTTATCTACACCTTTTTGGCCTCTTACAAAACAGATGACCAAAATTCAAAGAAATTTTGAGTAATAATGTGATACAAGGTCACCTCTGGTCTGCATATGTGACCCAGTCAGTGCCCAGAGAACAAGCCAAGTTTTTGCATGATGGAAGAATCAACTTTTCTGAAAATGACTTCATGTAAATCTCCTGGATGGTGTTGGCACTCTGTTCTGCCTCATGCCATCAAAATGTAACTGTCTTATCTTTGTGGTATTTAACGGTCATGGTTGTTTTGAGTAGGTGGTTGCTAAGATGATACAGCCAGACACAGTTCCTACTGATGGTACAGCAGAGCCATGTCACTGTTCTGCCAGAGGCTGTTTGAAAAGTCAGGTATCTAATCATTCTACTATAGTACTAATTCCAGGCTGTACATAATTTCACAACTAGCCACTCATTAAAAGCAGAGCAGAATTCAGGGTCTGCTATAATCTTCCTGTGTCCCATGTTCAGTCATTGCTTTTCCTTTACTATCTTCACCTCTTTCAATCCATGGCTTTATCACTCCATGCCAGAGACTTCCTCTTGGCCAGTTCCAACCAAGATGGCTGACCATGTCCGGAAGTGGGCTGTTCTGCAGAAGTTGTTGGTGTCATGGCAGTTGATGGTGATAACAGCAACGATATGGGTTCAGATTTTTTCTGCCATCTGTCCTCTTTGTCTGTCTCTGAGGCAAGAGTGGTTCTGGCCAATGCTTTTAGAAAAGACATGCAGACACAGAAGGTTAGGAATTCTTGTGCTTAAAAGTATGTTTCTTCTGAGAAAATCTAGGATTAACTAAAAATATCCTTTTGGGAATTTTAAAAATCATTGTATTGACAAAACTTATGGGATTCAAATCAGCTAACTGCCGGTACCCATCCCCTCCACCTTGACCAAGTGGCTCTACCTGGGGCACGAATATTCATTGCGGGTCTTCCATCCATCTTCACCTCACATCTGACATCATCCAGGGGTTTTTGTGGAATTATCGGTGTAGAAGAGGTTTTCCCAGGCTCTGTCTATTGGCAAAAAGAGACTTCTCTATGTCCAAAATGCATATACATATCTGTTTCTCCCCTGTAGTAAGTAATCCGAGAATAAGTATAGAAGTAATATATGTAATAATTAGTAATAATATTATAATTACTAATTATAAGTAATCAATCAATTCAAGCCACATTGAAAAAGTGCTAAGTTTCATGAGTCATTCAATAACTGAGTTTTACATCACTGGAGAAGTAGCATCTTGGATTTCTGCTTATGCTACTCATAGGTTCCCAAAAATCTTACTTTGCTGTTTTTGTGAGACTAAATAATGTAAATTGTAATTAACTGTTAGATTTAGTGCCCAGAGAATGAACCTTCATATGCAACAGAGTTACTAATTAAGGCATTACATCATCAGAATACATTACTAATTTGCAACTATTATCCAGTGGAACTAATATATGTATTTAATATAATTTAACATAGTATTCCTGATGAACATTGTAACCCAAATAATTAAAGTTAAGGAAACTTTCTGGGACTTAAGACAATTTTATGACCAAGAGTCAAGCAGCCCTTTAACCTTTGTGTTACCTGTGGCACTGGGTTTGTTTTGGTATCTGCTGATTCTCCTTCTGCCTTTTTAGGCATGAGGGGAGACTTGCTCTTCATTACTGGTGTCAGGTCTGTATTCCCCTCTGTAATGTCAGTCTTGACAAGTTTGTCTGGGAGCAACCAGGACATGGGCCTGCGCTCCTGAGGTGGAGGCTGTGGGGAGGCCTGTGGTGAGGCCATCGGCACCAGTTTGCTTGTGAAGAGTTGCTGGAGACTCCGAGTCTTCTCCCGGGCCATGGTCATCCAAGCAGGCTCTGAAGACACATGTTCCAGTTCCTTGGGAGGGGCCACTGTGGGCTTCGGGGTAACTCCTCTGTCTGGAGAAAATAAGAGAAGATGTGACTTTTTAAACCCAAATTTTTAAAAAGATTTTTACACACCAACAAGAAGTCTGAGTAACAAAGAGATGTCTAAAAGGATCCAAAAGAAGTGTTATAAATTCAACAAACTGTGGCTTGAACATACAGGAGCACTAAAGATATGCTTGCCACAGCTCATGGCCTAAGTAACAATTTCAAAGTTTAGCATATATAAGAATTTTTTTATCAAAAGTGAAAAGATGCCCATTAGGCTGGTGCAGAGAGGAGAACAACAGAACACAAAGCTTATGCCAGAGAAGAATCAACACAAATCTCATCTGAGCAACATCACACTGTCCTTTAGTCCATTACCTTCACAGCCACTCATACTGACAATTAGCAGTTATATTCTCAAACCAAGGTCAAGTCACAGAAAAGATGTTCAAAGTATTAGGTTAATGATTGATATATATATATATATATATATGCAGTCATGTCATATATACAGTCCGTATGAGGTATCCAAGAATACTTTCTAATTATTCATATGGAGTAACAGAAATATGAAACCCAATTCATAAAGCCACTTCAGTGCTGGCAAGCTGAAGCAGTAACGGTCCACTTAATCTTAAAAAATCCCTTCAATTAAATTATTTCTTCAAAAAAAACTTGTAAAGTGACCTCACCAGGTACACCAGAAAAAGGAAAATTTTAAATTAGTGTTTAATGTGATTTATTTATTGTACCATACAAAAATTAGATTAGAATTTTGGTGAATTGATTTACAAGAACAAGGATGATAATACAGTTAACATTGACTTTCTGATTAGTTCAAGATCAATGAAAGCACAAAGGCAGCACTTATGATTATTGGCTTTTACTGGCACTTTACATTGTACATTTACCCCACTAAATAATTTGCTGATAAGATGCCATTCTTTAAGGTACAACAGCAAGGACTCTCTAAATACTAGATTCTGAAACCTTTTGGTTACAAGTGCAGTTCCTTGCATACTATTGTACCTTCTTAGCTGTTGATTTCAAAACTCATTATCTCTTGATTTTAAATTACCTGGGTCTGTGGGAGTCTCATAGTCATCTGAAGGATAAAATACATACATGTTCTTTTTAATTACTGATAATAAAGTCTCTGTATATGACTACTGGAGTCAAATTCAATGACATTGCTATTTTTATATTGTCTTCAACAGACAAAATTTAGGATATCGCATCTGCTACTTCTTCAGAAAAACAGTATTGGGATTATTTTACAAAGAGGACTTACCTCCTGATTTGAACAATTCATTCTTCTCTCTGTCCCTACATGATGAATCAAATGAGGTCAAGGTTAGAATGGCAGAGGAAGCAAGAGAGTCTGAATTCTGTGATTGGGGCTTTCTTGGAAGAGGAGGCTTGGCAGACAGGGTTTCCACAAAAAGACTTTCCACATCCTCATTTGTAGTAGGCTTGGAGACTCCTGGCCTAACAGGAGGTGGAGACAGGAGGGAGGCCTGGGCAGGGCCATGTGGGGAAGCAGGAGGGCAGACCTCCACACTGCGCCGCTTGGAAATCATCTCTGACTGGGCCACATCAGAGCGATACTTCAGAGAAAGGGAGGTGGAGCGGAGTTTTACTCCAAAGGAGTTTTTCAGTTCGGTGTCCTCCTGGCTGGTTTCTTGTTTATTCTTGAGTTCATTCTCCTGAATGTTTTTCCCTCCACCAGAATTCCCTGAGATTTGTACAGGTTTACCAGCCCCATCACCTGTCTCTGCTTTCACTTCTCTGAAGGTGGTATAATCTTTCCTTAATGTAGGTTTCCCCTCTAGGGTCCACAGCAGATCTTTTGGTTTGGCCATCTCTAAATATCCTGCTGACTGTGGGTGCATTTTGGGATTCGGAGGCACCTTGATTACTGGACTTTCCTCACTTTTCAGTGCCACTACTTGATTTGTAGGAGTCTCTTTAGATTTAACTTCTTCTTGTTTGACTGAATATCGCTCCTGGATCTTGTGACTGAAGGAGCTTTTATCAGTCTTTGGCCCAGGTTGCTCAACCCAGCCTGTAAAACTGCTTGCCCTGGGTCGATCCCAGGCAGAGGAAACAGAAAATTTAAATGACCCAGAGTTTGGTCTTTGTTGTCTAAATTTATCAGGCTCTGGGGTCTGTTGGTTATCTGGATCACTGTGTGGCACTAAAGTGTGCTGTACTAAGCCTGTGGTTGAACACTCTTGCATGCCTGCTTCCCCTGGAATGTTTTTTTTCAAAGGTGATATCTTCGTCCTGTCCCCAGACTGAAAGATTGTTTGGGTAGAAGGTGAGGCAATTGACTGAAGGTTTAGTGGATTTTCTGACTGGACTGCTCGAGTCCTCCCCCAGAAACCATTCCCAATGTTGTCTTTGATGTTTGGGGGTGCTGACACTCCAATGCTCACCTGGTTCTGTTTTAGAGCAGTGTCTCTTAAAGAGGTGTGTTCCAACACACAGCTCTTAGATGGTGTAGGAAGATGTTTCTGGCTGGAATTTTGCAAGATCTCTTTGATTAAATCTTTGGCGCCCTGTATTTGGTTTGGACTGGGAGGTTTACTAGCAACTACCTCCTGCACCACTGCCTGTGGCTTCTGCAGCTCAGTTGAAGGAGACACAGGAGAGACAGTAACAGTTTCAGGCTTTGACTCTCCAGCCTGGAAAGGCTCCAAACTTACTGGGATGGGATGAAGAAAAAGAGGGTTGGTGATGACATTTCCCATAGGCTCTAAAGGCCCTGCAATATTGAAGGGTCCCTCTAGGACAACACTGTCCCTCTTGGTCTCCTGCTCAGCACTTTGCACCATAACTGTGGAGGCATTTCTGACCTCAGGACTAGTTGACCCATCAACTGACTGTAGAACCTGTGTGGAATAAGACTGGCAGCGGAAAATTTCCTCATCACTCTCCTCCTCCTCCTCCTCTTTTTCTGGGACAGAGCACTCCAGATCATTAAAGCTTTCAGAGTGGGGCCTATGGACACTCTGCAAACACACAGAAAAAAATCTTAAGAATGTAAAATGCCCTGCCCAATGACATGCAAGCAGACATTTGTTTGCAAGCAGACATTTTTATATGTCCAATTCCAGTTATATAGGACAGAGACTCTCAGGATAGGCTAATTCTCTACAGGGATTTTCACAGAAGAGCCCAACAAAAAAATTGCAATTATGACCCAGAAAAATCCTATGAAAAGCTGAGCTGATGGCTTGTTCTAGAGCAGGTCTTACTGAGGTCCCCCTCCTGGCCTTGGCACTGGCACGCTGGTTTCTGGGCTTGATGGACATTCTGTGCCGTGCAGCCGAGTTGTCCAGACATGGAACAAACTGGGCAGGGGTGTCAAAGTCCACTGTAGGGGAGGAGATGGGAGCAGGAAGCAGGGCTGCTGGGTTGGTGGGCTGTAAGGGTGACCTGATTATTGGTGAGATAAGATGAGACAAAGAAGGGGCAGGGCCCTGAGGAGACAGAGCAAACAGAGAACAGACTGAGGCAAAGTAGGTCTGGAGTTGCAGTAAACTTGTAAAGACAATGTGTACTTCAGCAGCACCTCTCTTTTATTAAGCAAGTGAATTATATTTATAAATTCAATTTGTTATTTTGTTATGTTTAGGTCAATTCTGTGTATATACAAACTGACCTAGTCTCCTGCATGAAAGTTTTGAATAAAACAGATGACCTGCCTAAGGGAGTGACATCTCAGCACATGCAACACAGGTGTAGCAAATACTTTACCTGAACGGGAATGATGTATGCCTGGAAGGTCATAAATATATATAAACAAGACTCTCTGATTTAATCATTTCAGTGAAGCTGCAGCTCTCTAATTAGCAAAAGAGACTTACTTTTAAAAACCTCATTGGTTTAAGATTCAGCTATCTTCACAATCTACTTCTTTAATGAGTAAACTGCAGTGAATGTTCATGTGTGTAAAATATCCGCACTGTTATATTGGGTTAGCTGTTCCAATTGAAGCAAACGAACAGTAAGAAAAAATCCTTCACAAGGATTATGATGTTACTTATTTACCTACAGATGCTTTAACTGAAAACTTGTATGTGGTGCAAAGTCATCACAGCAATGAGTCTTGTAAACAGACTGTTTATGTCTCAGAGAATGTGTCTGAAACATAGAAATTTACAGAAGGATGTCACAGGAAAATTTACCATACATACACATAATGAATGGGGAGGGAAGGAGTTTTACCTGCTCCTCTTCTTCACTTCCTGTTCCCACTAAACTCAAAGAGCTAGGGTGTCTGTGAGGGTCAGGGTACTGTGGGGGAAATGGGGGAATAACTTTCAGTCTTAAATCTGGAGGCTCATGGGAGAAATGGGGAGTGTACACATACATAACACAAACCAGCTGGAAACTAGGTTATATCCCTGGCCAACATTAGCAACTGATTTATCTGCAGCGTCCTGCACACTTTTGACTATTATATTCTAGTTGTGCACCAATTATTTTCAGGCATATAAAGTACACAGGGTATGTGTAATAGGAATGGCTACATGTATAATGAGAGTGCAACAGGGTATATGTGTTAGTGGATATGAATAACAAGGAGAAGGGAAAATATATTATGCATATTTTGGGGGTCACCTTTAGGCCTTCATGAAGTAAGATGTCAGGAGGACTGTGAGGTAACCCATCATCCTCAGAGCTTGCCCCTGTATCATCTGTGCGCTGAGTGGGAACTATGACAGGAGGAGGACCAAGTCGTATATTCTGCTGCAGCAGTTTGGTCTGCTTACGTGGAAGAACAGTGTGGTGTCACTGTCACTGGTATTGTACATTTCACACAATAACACAGCGACACTCAACATTGTACCATCCTCTCACCTGAAGAGCCTTTACCCTTCCGTGCACATTCTCTTGGGAGGCAGCCTGCTCTGGGTCAGAAGACGTTTGTGGTTGGCTGGAGAAGAAAATGCTGTCATGTGACAGCGCACGGGAGCCTAGTGTGCCTTGTGAGTACCTTGTGGATTGGAAAAACCTGTTAACATTTTAAACATGGCCTGTGCACCATGACATGTTATGGACTCCCTACTATCAAAACGTTAAAAACATTTTCACATGATGGTGTCAGATATTGTACATATTCTCTCACACTGAAAGTAGAAGCCATGCTGGAATTTTCAGAGCAAACAACAAAGTGGTACTGTCACAATATCTCCTAAAGTACTATATAAAACATGTACCTTCTTTTTTAACATTAGCTGCAACCTGCAAGATCCTGGACTGTTAGCAAATTTTTCTGATAAATAGGAAAAACACCTGGTTTGAATGCATTTATTTTAATTACTTTTTATCATGAAGCTCACCTTAGAATAACCACCATATTATTAATATAGTTTGTAGCAAGCACTTACATAAATTCCTCCTCGGAGTCATACCCAACTTTCACACCCCCTGGGATGGTGATGTCACTGGCAGATTGACTCTGCTTAATTGACTCTCCAGTTCCCTTCCACTTTATCCGCCCAAACAGACGTGTCTTTAAAATTTTAAACTTAGATTTCTTCTTCACTGAAAAAATAAACACAAATATTTTTTTAAAAATCTAATTGAAATATATAATTAAGTAATGTGATACTTAGGTGTCAATCCTGTCATTTCCTGTCACTATTATCAGTTGATAATTATGGCTCAAGTGCTCATTATCACGTTTAATTTTGCTGAAATCCTGCAATGTGTACTGAATCCTTTTCCCATGACATGTCATATGGAATATCCAAGTGGAAACAAGAAAACAACAGTTAATGAAATACAAAAATGAACCTGGCCTAAATTACCATAAAATGCAATGAGACTCTTCAGTTGTAAAACACCATTCCCAAATCAGTAAAGGTCACCAGTAGTAAAATGGTTAGAGACACCTGCTGTAGATAAGGGACTCCAGCTGTATGCAAATGAAGGACATTTGATCCTTACAGCTAAAACAGCTGTAAATCTGCTGTGGCTGTTTGAAAACACTGAGAGAACGCTGGGGTGTTATAACCTGTGAGGTCTTCACTGCTTCCTGGATAGTCCCCCATGGTGGACTCCGTAACCTCCACTGCTGCAATGTGAGAGACAAAGACAGTGTCATACAACTGGTTATTGACAAGTGGAATAGTAGTCAAGGAAACAATTAGAAGCGTCCCTGCTCATGTGGGCATGAGCTATGTGCATCAGTACAATATGCAGCTAAAAAAATGTGCAGAACATTTTGCTTCTATATTAAAATGGTAAGCAATCTGAATAGCTGAATATCAGTTACCATTAAATCTCATAAATCAGGCATCACAAACAGCATATTTATATTTTAGTTTCTAAAGCACCAAGAGAACTCAAATCAGGCCAAATAATGGATGCCTGAATTTCAGGTTCAGTCATCAAATGTTAATTTATTGTGCCAATATGGTGAGAGGGAGGCATTTATGAAGTTTGTTGTTTTAAATGACAAAAACGGAGGTAAAACAACAGGAAGGATAAACAATGATGACAAGTCAAAGATCACTAGAAGGACTATAACCAAGAAAAGTACTAAAAAACAGTCTTGGAAACTACAGCAGAACTGCATCAACACATCTATGACCCAATAGCAAGCACTGTTATGTCACGGACCTCAAAAATGAGGTATTTAGCTTCCTTTGGGAACTGTGTCTACCCAGTTCTAATGTTTAAAACTATAATTCCATCCATCCATCATCATTAACAGCTTTATCCTAGTCAGGATAACGGTGGTCCAGTCTGTCTCAAAATCATAGGGCACTAGGCTATGAAACTACACCTGGATGTGACACCAGTCCATCACAGGGTGGTTCAAAACCATATTCTTGAATATTCATCATAAAACTTTCACTCTTAAGTAGTGGAAAAGAGTGTATGAGCCAATGAATCATCTTTCACTCATTCCTACATCAAGAGAAGTTTTGGTTTGGAGAAAGCCAAAGAATACCCTCAACCCACACTGTCCATTCTCAGCTCTTAACTGTTATGGTGACACTGCAATTAGTGAGATCATGTATAGAATCATCAAAGACTATGGAACCATGTGAAGTGACCATGTGCATCCTACTGTGCAAAAACTGTTTTCTCATAGAAAATCCACAAACATTGATAAGTGAATTTTATCCTATCACAGTTTCACAGACACTGCTATGAAGTCAAATGGCTTCTCTGGTGTCCCCAGTCTGGTGATCAAAATGTTGTTGAAACTTTGTGGAAAGTTTTTAAAAGGAAAGTGTGAAGTACATTTCCATCTCTCTTACCCTTAGACCAGTGCAAGGTTTCCTGAACTATGGGGAAAGGTCCCACTACAGGCAATTAAGAACTGTATAACAGCATTACATGAAGCCCTAAAGCTGTTATGAAGGCAAAGGATAGGTCTAATCCTTGAGTTAGTTGACAATGATATTTTGTTAGATATTTGTGAATGTAGTAAAATGGATGTATTCTTTAGTTTGTTGTGGTTGCAGGAAGCCAGCTGTTCTCTGAATAAGTCATTGAGAAAATTGTCAAGTACAGAAAGTGTTGTCATGCAGAAATGTCATACAGAATCCAGAAATATTATATTAACTGAACCTCCACAGCAACAGAAAACGGTAAAACAAGAGATACAACTCCGCAAGAAGATAGGAGAAACACGTATGCACGTTGTATTCATTACACACATGCAGTAATGCAGCGGAACTTGTTACCCCACAGTTCAGTGATTTGATTTATTCTAAATCATCATCGTCTTCCTAGTATCTCCATAACTAGTGAACCTGTTTGTTTTTGACTCCAGCATGGAAATCACAAAAGATCTGGACTTTGCAGACCAGCAATAGAACTTTATCCTTTGAATTGTAGCCTTATCCTGACAACTGATAAAAGGACAAGTAAGTAACTGCCTGTAGAAATGGGCTGTTTGGGGACTGGATCCCAGTATTCATTAGCCCACACATTCTTATGCTCCGTGCCACTCCCTCTCATGATAATCCATTTAGCTGTTTTAGCAATAGAAGAAGACACCCCATCATCATGCCCCAGCCTTCCTCGTCCCACATAAGAACAACAGTGCCACAGAACCATCCATAACTGAAGTAGCAGTCCTGACATAGAAAGTCTGGGAGTTGTGGTCTGGACTGCATTGCTGGAATCCTCTTTGTTAAAAAACAGCAAGGGTACAAATGCAAATAAGCCTTGATCAGGGATCCCGATACCATTCCATTCAAAGACATGACCTTGCCCGTTGGACATATCGCTCTGGAGTATACAGGGCTTATCTCTGTCCTACCTATTGGAGTAAACAGCTGTCCAATGTGAGGATTAGCACAAACCATAACACACAGTGAAACTATTTGAACAGCTGACCAGTGTTTACCAAAGGCAGAGCCATGGCATGAACCATCTTCTCCTTGGTCCCTTTTAGCTCTGTGGTCACTCGCACAAAAGCAGTCTCTGGCTTCTTTTAGCACTGTCTGTTCCATATTCTGTGAAAAAAATGTGATGTGGAACTGGATCACAGATGCTGTGGACAGTATCTGATTTCTACCACTTTTGTGCTCAGAGGGATAGTTTTTTGAGAGATATTTGGATGCTGACAATTCCTTTTCATAGGTAGCCTCTCAGACAGACTTGGTACAACTACGTGATGATTTATCCTTTAGAAAATGGAACAACATGAGAACAGGCTTATATCCTGTGACTCTTGGTGTGGTTGAGTGCCCAACAAACAAAGGCCTCAACAAAGGTAGGACATGAAGCCATGGTAATGAACTTTAGAAAGAGAAAATGCTGAAACTGCTGCCAGAAATAGGTCAAAGTATACTAATTTGATCTTAGGACATTAAAGGAAGAACATAATAAAACACTGACTGTTTCTTCAACTGTACAACTCTGTAACTATACAACAACACTATTGGCAAAAAGGTCAGAAGTTAGAGCCATAGTACTCTAGTCCATACTAAGGCTGACACACCCATCATCAACACTGCTGCCCTTCAAGGGGGCTGTTCTCACCTGCTCCAAGTGTTCCCAAAAGGGATCCATGTGACCCTAGGGAGCTCCACACTCCTACTGAGAGCGTCAGCTCTTCCAACGCTTCAAGCTGTGGAAAATATCCCCAAAAGCAACTAGCTACTGGCAATTTTCCAGCAGGATTCCTGGCTTTGCAGCATGTCATGTGGGAGTCCTGGCACAGCACGGAGGACTGCGATGACGCATCCATGCCGACCTGCCCTCTGTGTGTGTAGGTTACTTGCCAGAATGCCTGTTGCTCAGCATCATGCTGAAAGAGAGGCCCCAGGTCCCTCTCCTCACTCTCTCTAGCATCCCCAACCTCTATTACAAATTTTCCTCTCTCTTCTCTCTCTCTCTGACTTCATGTTCCTTGGACCAACTGAGCATGCTCTGTGCATATTTGTGAGCACAGACATCACTTGACCTGAAGTAGCAGTTTTTACACTATTTACATACCTACAAACACCAAGATACAAAATGCTTACCTGCATAAATGTTTCACTATATTAAACCCACTTTTATATGAATATGAATTGCTGAAAAACCGTTGGTCTATTCAAGATCAATGGATGGGAATTTTTGCACCCATTCAATGACATACAGATACATAAAGAAAATGCAAAAAATTAAATAAGGAAAACTGCAAGTATCATCAACAAGAATTTACTTTAGTTCCAAACCCAACAGAGAAACCGATCTTAAAGTATTCTGTTCCACCTAAGCTTGAAAAAGGAACACTTCACAATGTCTTGCTTGGAAAATTTTCAACATTTGAAAAGGGTCACAAAACACAAAAGTAAAACATGTCCTCAGACATTGATGTCAGTCTGAAATTTTTTGGTAATACTGGCCTCCCTGCCAGCACTCAGACTCAGATGAACATAAGTTCAGGTGATATTACCTGGCTGTTCCCTCAAGCATCACAGATTTCGGCCAACAACACAAGTTGTGCACAATCCTCAGGACTGCTATGCAGTGTCCATGAAGCTGTAAAGTCAAAACACCGTTCTGCAGGGCAACATAAGAAGGATATTCAAAGTTCTGCACTCTGCCAGAGAACCATTCACCCACAGCATGCAATTATTTGAACTGGAAAGAATGAAGAGTGTATAGCTAAAGACAAGCACAAATTAAAATCATTCTGTGGTGCCTACAAAGAGTGTTGATAAACATAATGCCATCATTTCTATGTGTTCCAAAACTTAGAACTTAACTTATACAGAAACTCAACCCATGTGACATTGTAACTGTGATATGTAAAAACCATTCCAACCTCCTGTGCTACTCATACATGCCGGTCACAGGTTATATACACTAGTGGACAGGTCCAACTGAATATGTATTCAACTGATTTATCTTGTAGAGCACATTACAAAAAATCTCAGCTCCCTCATGTACTTTCATCTAGTTGAGCAGCAATGTTCAACACACAAAAACTAGTCATACTACCGCTTTTAGTTCCTCTGTTGACTTTTCACGGTTGCCTAGGGATGGTGACATGGGAAATGACCATGGGACAAAGAGTCAGCAGTGGCCCAGCAAGAATCTGTAATCCTCTCAGATGGCATCCGTGCTGAGGACAGATTGTGTCCCATAAAATCTCTCTCACTATGCCACCACCCCTCTGGCAGAGGAGGATATTACAGCAGATATCACTATAAAATAACCCCTAACCCAGTGAGGAGTAGGATAAAACCAACAAGGAAAGCCCATTGAAATTACACAGCAGTGAGCTCATCAGCCTTCCGGATTAACAAATACGTCATTTATTCATACATACCAGCACCTGTGTTTTACTGAAAGGTTTTCATCTCACGTCACCAGGTGTGACACCCTCCTCTAGCACTGCAAATGCACTATATGAAAGCCCAGTGTAGAACCGCATCTCGAAATATATTTAACACAAGGCAGAGGTCTGACTGTTGCTTTACAGTCTGAGACAGATACCTTATGAAGGGGGAGGCTGCTATGTTTAAAATTAGGCAAACAAATCTGACTACTATGGCTGGACTAAAATCCCAGTGCCTTGAGTCAAAAGTACAAAGATACGTCATCCACAGCATCCTGAGTATTCTCCCTAACTACTACTTTACATTGAGATTGATGGCTGCCAATTTTATAAAATTGTGTCATTGTTAGTATTAACCAATAGCACCAGGGAACTAGTCTGACCCAGGAATGAGCTCCTTTACAGGGCACTAGGTCTGATACATCATCAAAGTTATCAAATCATGATGCATGATTACAATGAAAAATGAAACTTCGGTGTTCGTCTGACAAATTAATGAAAAGGGTATTTTCATTCTGTTATGGAGAAGGGCCAGTTATGATCATATTGTCTGAGACCAAAGTTTGCACAGCCAGTGATGTGAGATCATAATGCTTAAGCTAACATTAATTAAATAGCCTTTGATTCATGCCTGAAAGCATATTAGAGCAGTGCAGTAATAATTCAGGGGCATATTGGAAAATGTGCTTTATGTGAACAGAAATACGATGCGGTAACTATTCATTATGATATAACTTGTGTGTTGGATAGTGTATTTCAGCATTTGACACCGCATGTGTAATCCGGTCTCAAACTGATTATGCCTTCTGTAATGTGAACACAGCTTTAATTTGCTGCAAATAAAATCATATGAGTCATATGAGGTGCAACTTATTGTTCAAAGAGAAACAAAAGCTACTGAGCACTTTAAAAATGATCTGTCATGAAACTCTCTGTCAAACTGAAAAGGTGAAGCAGAAGCTATTTTTACACATCAGAAAATCCTTACAAAAGTACACAAACAGAAAAGAGAAACAGAAAGAAAATGAAGAGAGTAAACCTCATGCTTAATAATACTGCAGATGGAGCTTTGAGGGAGCTTACATCTCTTAATCTCCATGCAGATTAATCAGGCAGTTCAAAGGTCATGGTCTAAAACAACTGCTGTAATAATGACAGTCATAGACGCATATAAAAACATGATCCTGTAAACAGGAAGGCAATCCATGGTGATGCAACAATAACTGGCATCACCAAAAGCGCCTCTCCCTGCAAGTACAGCTATCCTGTAGGAGATTTTTTCGTGGTTTATACAGACACTGGCAAAAACATATTGAGTGACACAAAAGGAAGCAGTACATCACCCACAATGCACGTTGTGAACCCTGACAGTCTCCACTTCTCCCAAGCTTCTCCACACCTGGCAAGAGTTCACACACAAATTTTGTGTCCTCAGATATTAGAGGGAGAAATGTACAGATAGAGAAGGAAAGATAAATGAGAGAGGATGTGGGGGAAGGAAACACAGAGCAAGGATGGTGATAACACGATCTGCTGGACTCTGTTTGTAGTGGCCACATACAGCTGCCAGGCGTAAGTTCCTTACTGGGCACTGATCTGACTGGTGATCCAGATGAGAAGGTCAAACATAGCTTCTCTGAATCATGTAAGATACATTACAAAAAAAACACCAAAAACTCATCAATGTCCCAACAGGTGCAGCTTAAAGATTTTTAATTATGTGTCTGTGTGTGACAGAGAGAGGTTTTATGTGTCATGATAAGATTTATATGACACCAGCTTGGGGGTCTTTGCCTGTGTTGCTAAGAGACTTATTCAGAGAAGCTGGTGAACTTAATTCTCAGCCAATTTCAGAGTATTTTTTACGACTTTGCAATGGAGTCTTTTCCCCAATGATAAAATTGCCACTTTGGGCTTTGCATGTAGATTTAGATTTATGTGCTAGCAAAGGGAAATGGCAGAAAAAAACTGTATTATCTAATCTAAGTAAAAACTAAGTGGCCTCTCTTCTCCCAGGGTCATCTCCTCTGTGAATTCAGTGACTCCACATGGGTCTACATCCAGGAGACATTCCACAGAAAGTCTTCCCCAGCTCTACCAACCTAGGGTCAGGTCTCTTTCTATGTTACACCAGTCACAGTGCATCATTGTTCTAGCCCTCTAGTAAATTATTGCAGGTGTCTGCCTGGGATTTCTCCATGCACCAGTGAATAAAATGTTAAAAAACACTGAACTGTAGTGGTGAATATATTACCCCCTCTCACCCTGAACCCCTATACTTTCTATTTACAACTGCTCCTTTGCAGAGAAGGGGACCCAGATCTCCAAGGACTAGCTGTCCTGGACTCTGCTCTCACTTCACACAAAAATAAATCTCTCCACTAGAGGCCAGAGAGGACTCTGACCTCTAACTTTCATCTATAGAAACCAAGTTTTGGTGTTTTTCTCTGTTTGCTAGAAACTATGCTGCCTTTCATTATGGTCTCTTAGTAGACATGCAAATGGTAAATGGTACGGGGTGCTACAAGAATATAATAATGTAATTAATGAATTTTTAATAAGTTCTTAATAATTACAAATGATTATTTATTATTCTATATTAATATTCTGTAAATACCATTCAATTAGTAGTTGAAATGCTGAATCTAGCTTTTGGAGTCTTGACTGCTGGACCAAACAGGTAAAATAAATTTTTTTTTGTTTTATTGACCCTATTCTGAAAATCTACAGATCTGTTAAGAAAAGTAAAAAAAAAAAAAAAAAACTCATTTGATGTTCAAGGTACAAACAGTGGATTTGTAATGAATCAGAGGAACACATATGTGGACTACAGCCTGATTGGTTTTTATACAGGAAACAAATTTGTTAACCTCTAGCAACACAACAAGCAAGGGTTATATTTATTTATATGGTTCT
Source organism: Arapaima gigas (assembly GCA_900497675.1). Classification (NCBI taxonomy): domain Eukaryota; kingdom Metazoa; phylum Chordata; class Actinopteri; order Osteoglossiformes; family Osteoglossidae; genus Arapaima; species Arapaima gigas. The sequence goes on from UFQX01000030.1 coordinate 1,290,508, forward strand.
GCATCATAAATTTTTGCATACTGGACCCCATAAAGTCATCACTGAGTGCTGACAGTCACATTATCTGGTTTTTCTTTAAGGTCACATATGACATCTATCAGCAGCTCATTTGTCTTTTCACACCACAACACTATAGAGTAACAAACACAGATGTCTTCTTGTGTGAACAAGAACAGGCTCTGACCTTCAGGTAACCTCCATCCCTTAGTTACAGTCCTTCCTATAGTACAGTTTCACACATGGATACCTGTTCAAGTGATCTGAGTTAAGAAACTCAAACATATTAATAACAGCAGAATACCACGTAAGTTCTGCCAGCTACCAGCCTAGGTCCTTCACCAGTTTGCCATCAAGTGCCATATGAAAGAATGTCCAGTGCTGCAAGTTCCATTAATAACTGTTTAAGCACATTATAGGCACACATGCATTTTACGTATATTACATATATCATGTACAATATTTTTAGAAATAATTAATAATCAGCTTTTAATCATCAGAATATTTCAATAGGATATTCAAAGTTATACAAAAAAGAAGACAAGAAAAACAAAATATAACCTGAACAGTATTAAAGACACCCATCCCTAATACTAGGTTGCACAACCCTTGGCAATGATAACCTCCCAATATTTCTTGCACTCATTTATAAGCTTGTACCTTTCTACTGATAGTTTCTCTCATGCTTCTGTTGCAATTTTTTATACCTCTTGAATACTTGTAGGATTCCTTTTACCAGATTTCAGCTTTTTCCCATCCTTTTCAATCAGACTGAGATCAGGTCTCATTGCTGGCCAATTTAACAGTCCATTTTTTTTATTTTAATCATCCTTTTGTGCTTTTGGATGTGTGTTTTGGGTCACTGTCTTGCTGGTGGACCCATGATCTTCAACACATACCTAGTTTTCTGAGACTGGGTAACAAATTTTCCTCTGAAATGCCTTGGTAATCCTCTGATTTCATGTTTCCCTTAATAAGTTAATAATGCCTTAATAATGCCTCTGGTACCAGAGGCACCAAAAGAGTTGCACGCCATTATGGAACCTCCACCATTTTTAAAAGTAAATAGGGTGTTCTTTTCCTTATAAGCTTCCGTTTCGTCACCTACAAAACAAATTGCTGGTCAGCATTGCCACGGAGCTCTATTTTTTCCACAGAAAACTCTCCTAAACATTTTGCGAACTTTTTTCAGGAGATATGTGATATATCTAAAATTCAAGGGAGCCAATAACATTGACCAGAAATGCAAACTATAGCACCTTTATTTTCATAGGCTTAATGGACACTATGCAGTACATGGTGGAAAACACCACGTTGAATTGTTAAACCTCTTGACCTAGGGCGACAACTTACATCTTGGTTTATATATGCATTCCACAAGGTTACACTAAAAGACCCCGGGGAACCAGTGTAAAGATTCTTAAGTACAGGTAACATGCATGCAACACAGAAAATGTCTAAAAACAATAGTTTTTTGTGGTTATTAATAATCATCCACTAAAAAAGATTTTGTAAAAGTTCAAAAATGCAACTCACAAGGCTTCGCAAGTCCGGAGCTCTGAACGGGAAAGGTAATCTCTGGCACTACCTGCAAATGCTCAGTCCTGCCCCTTGTCTGTTTCTGTCCCTTCTCCTGCTCCCTGAACAAAGTACGCTTTCAGGATTACCCATTCACATGCGTCATCACTCTGAACTTTCAAAGCTTCCAAGCCAGCGCAACACAAAACAGCCTCACAATGCAACTTTGACACTGGAGTGACACTATACAATGAATCAAAAATACAATGTTCTCAAAAAAGGTATGTATTCAAGACAGGGCTGTTTATTTTTCTCCAAGTTACCTTTGAAGTTGTTCTCTATGCAGCATTATTCTCTGGCATATGAAAGGATGAACAGATCAGAAAAGGAAAATGTTATGTAATGGATTATTGTTCCTACTGTCACGGGTGCAAAAACCATCTTCAATCCAGTATGATCTTCAAGATCAGGCTAGATTTTGAGACCTAAATCTCCTCCAAAGCTTGTAAAAAGCATTGTGTAAAAAGCAAATAATCTTGTTTAGTTTTTAGTTTGGTAAAATGCCTTATAAGGCAATTCAAATTTGCTAGGAGAGAGTAAAGCAGATCCTAACAATTGACTGTCTGCTGGCTAATGATTGACTGAGCATCAAACCTCACATGACACTCCCAGCTGTCTGTGACTGTGTTTCCCTTCTGTTGTCTCCATGGCTGCAAACTTTACCATTAACTAAAGAGTATAATACTTTTATCCCTAGGCAGTAAAAAAAACACCAGTGCCATACAGCCTTTGCTGAAATACACTCACACCAGTATCCCCTGCACTTTAACCTCTACATATACCCCCTCCCCTCCAAGAAAAGTCATAACACCTAGCAGTACTGAAAGGGTTAAGTAGAGGTATGCAGACTAAGATGAGTTCAGATTTAATAACCAGTAACACCAACAACAACACAAGTGGGAACAGCACAAACTCTACAGGACAGCAGAGTATACCTGGAAATGTTTGGTACATTTCCCATGTGCAAACAAGCTGTTGTGTACTTTAATAAGGTGCATATGAATATTAGAAAAAAATCAGTATAGAGGCTAGAATCATAGTCATTTAAGAAGTACCAACGCTCTTAAAAAATTAATTTAATTTTATGTCATTTGACTGCTGATGTATACTTAGCAGTGCAGCCACACTATATTCACATTTATTCCCATTATATAATCATATGCCACTAATGGCTTGGAAAAATCAAGAATACCATTCTATAGTAACTAGTAACAATGATTTACACACAAACCAAAATAAGAAAGGGAAACAAGGTAATAATAAAAGAATTGTACACACAGACATCACCTAAAATATACCTGAACAGAAGCTTATCACCCTTTGACTTAGTGGTTTTGGAATTTCCAATCCCAGGCTGAAGTTAGGTCATCTCCAGAGACTATCTGCTGCAGAAGATCTATGGAGTCTTCTTAGGAGTTTTCTTCAACATAAAAAGACAACTGATACTTTGAACATTTGGCCTGGCCATTATTAAACAGTAGACTTTAACGATACATCCTCACTAAAATGACAATTTTTCACTCTCATTCTAAATACTGAGAACAGAGTTTAACCTGCCCCAGTTCTCCAGTAAGATGGGCTCATTTTCCCCAGTCTAGCCATTACTTCTCCTTGTGTTATTCTATTTTTAGATACTGAAGGTGGCCCTGTTTTCAAGCCTCTGCTGCCATCTCCTCAACGTCTGCCCTAAACTGTGACTGCACCTGGAAGCTCCTGTTTCAGTGTGTTGCTATGAGACCTCTTCTCTAGTCTGCTTTTGTATTCATGTTTTTTACACTGATATACTGCTTTCTCTCAGACTCCATAATAACTTTGTACTCATTATGACTCTTTAATATTATAATTATCATTGGAACATTGTGACAAAGGCGAGGCAACGTTTTGAAAATGCTTACAGTCATTTGGTCCAAATGCTGTAGCATTTCCTAAAGGTCAAAGTGATGTTTGAACTCTGTTTTAGTAGAAGAGTTCAGTGCTGTACTTTGGACACAGAGCGTGAGAAAAATGAGACTTATTCGTTAACCACTCTTTGGACAGGAAATGATGTGAATACTAACCTTAGCTTCCATGCTTAGCAGCAGCCATCTTTCTTTGGTTTTACTCACCTAAAATACTCTTAAATTCCCAAGAAAGAGGTGCACGTCCAACATCTCTTCGTGTTTTTATGTCTCCTGCAATCATGAGGGTCAAATACCAAACTACAATGTTCCATATCAGTGATCCAACAGAATATTTTAACATTCTGAAATAATATTGTGAATTTTAACTGCTGCAAATGATGAAATTGAAATATTGAAGCAATCTCTACCTTCTTTGGAAAAGGTGAATGGTGTCTGTGTTCTGAGATTCATTTGTTTAAAAAAGACAAGTCTCAAATACTGTACTGAAGTCTTTTTTCAGTTCCTGTTCATGGCACAGACTTGATGTCACTGTGCAGCCAATCTCCTGCTTTTCAAAGATACACATTTTCAGTAATTATCATATCTTATCTAAGAAAATGGTCTTCAAGTCAGAAATTTGTGTACAAGTCTGATGCTGATCCATTGTAAACTTATCACCTTTAAGTAGAAGTAAATTTATCTCATAGCTCAGCACTCTTCTGATAGTGTGCTTCTGTTGTCAAAGCAGTTGAGTCAAGAGTTGAACAACCAACCTTGGGCAAGTATTACCTATTAAGGAAACGTTTTCCCTGTTTTTCCCTGTAAAATGTGCACGTAGTGAAAAAAATCTCATTTCTTTATATTTTATACCACATAACAACTAGCCAATTAATGTTGGCATTAAAAAAAACCTTTTGCATTAGTTCCCAAAAAAGACATTTTTTTATTGTTTAATTCCGTTTTATTCATTTTCCAAGTGCAAAATCCGAACGGAGGGCTTGTATGAGATTAAGGGCGATTATAACTACATTTAATCCATTCCTCTGGCAATAGGCATTTTTATCCTCCATAAAACAAATATTTTGCAATAACAGAAAAAGAAGGCCATGGGCACAATAAATCATCTGTACCAATCATCTGTTCTGTTTTTTTCTTAAAACAGTAGCATTTTAATTGAAATGTTTGAATGTAGCCTATATTCTTATTCAGATAGGCGCCATGCGGATTAAACGTTTCATAATACTGAATGCGGACGAACTGGACGGACAGGAGTTCACTGCAAACGTCGCTTTCATCTTGTTTAAGGACAAATACTGTATTAAATGCGAGTTAAATGTTCTGTGTAAATTTTGTGCACGCCTGCATCCCACCGTCTGGATAAAACGAGACAGAACACCACCAGAACAGACGGAAATGCATTCGTGTTTAGATACCTCACACTTTTTTTAAAAAGTTCGTCATAAGAACTGTCAATATATTTTTTTTCTCTACAGAAATTGGTACGAAGGAACGACGACGTCCGCTGGCGAGGCGGTGTAGAAACGAGAAAAAACGACCCATGTCTTACCTCCTGGGCTCCTTCACAGCTGCTTTCGCTATGTCTCCGTACTCCGCGGAGCGCGCGCTCAACACCGCTGTGGCCTTTCCGCACGACGCGGCGCAAGACGCCCTCATGGTTAACCGGTGATTCTCAGCCAATCGGAACGGGGCGGGGGCTCGGGCAAAAAGCCGTGAAGCTGGGAGACCTTGCGTGGCAAACGTGGATGAGCGCGATGCGCGCGGCAGTGCTTAGAGCCGCCACGGTGTGGGTTTGAATCCCAGTTCCCTAGTAAATGCTATACGTGTGTAAGTTAGTTAACGTTTGGTCAAAGACAAAGCTTAGAGAAATTAGTCCCTGTGTAAGAAATCATAATTGGCTTAAGCACAACAAAAAAAAAATGTATTTGGCCTATTTAAAATGACAAAGGAACCTTACAGGTAACCCTAAGTATTTGACAGTAAATATTCTCCATTTATTCAGACGTTTTTTTTTTTTAAAGTAAATTACAGTGAATATAGTGTACAGTACTTAGCTGACACTAGCAGGGTTATTTACAGTGATAGGTACATTTCATTGTTAATGTTTACTACTTTTAGAAGGATAACCAGTAAGCCACATAAAAAAGAAAAAACTTTTTTAAATACAACTACATGACTGGAAATTATAGTAAACAATGCTTATTATTACCACAAAAGCCCAGTATATTTTCATAAAAATCCACCTATTTGTAAATACAGTAAAACCAGGACACATGTATTTGGACAAACAGCTGGTAATCTAAAGTTAGGAGACTGTCTTCAGTCCAAGAGTCCTCCAAGGATTCAGGAAGTTCCACAAGGGAACCTGATGTCATCCTAGAGGAAACAGCAGTAATGCAGCACCTTGCAGTGGATTCAGTCATATGGTTCCCTGAGCATCACACTCCTGTTCAGGGATGGTTAGAGACACATAAAAAAAACATGAATATAAATATGAATTCATGTTTGAATTCAGATATTCCTGAATTCAACATCTTTCCAAACGATGTGTAGATTTTAGTGTCTGGTTTTTACATCTTAAAATGAGATGCAGACTGGCCAGGTTCACCACCATTTCACAGCATCCAGCTAATGTGGGACAGGGAATGTTCTCCAAACACTACTAATAAAACTCACAAACTCTGGGTCTCCTAAAACTCACAAACTTTCTGGCTGCGTTAAACCATTTGAAATTACAGAGCTGAACTGACCTCTCCAGGGACCGTTCGGGAGACCAGGAGGTGAGTGGGTTGTGTGAGTGGTGTGCCAGGGGGGCAGAGGGCAACAGAGCAGATGACAGGTCCTGCCGACGCAGCTCCTGGACTGCCCGCTCCCTGCCAATGACAGCACCCAACTGACTGAGTGAGCAAGACAGAGGTAATGTAAAGAAGAGGGAAGAGCATCCCTACATTCATAATCAAAATTATACTACACTCCATTTTGAAGGTGGGGCAATTAATTTCAGCCAAGGAGTAGCATAAATTTCAGTCATAGAGAGACGATATTCAGAAGGTTTCCAGCTCTCTTAACAATCCAGCTCCTTCATCAGAGTATGATGACAAACTGAGCTCAGCTGAAAACTCTGCTAGAACAAAAAACCAAACATGCAGGATCCTTACCTCTCCAAACGCTCTGTGGAGAGATGCCTCTTGGTCATCTCTAGGTCAGCTTCCAGCTGTGCTGACCGCTTCCTGAGCTGCAACACCTCCCTGTTCTGAGAGCTCCTGGAGGGGGTAGAGGGAGGGAGAGACTGAAAAAAGTTACCTTAAGCTAGCATGCCTGTGGGTTTTTCTTCCATAGTGGTTAGTACATCAGAACAAAAGGGGTGACATAAATTCCAGTTGCCAAATCATTTTCCAGGAGGGGTCCTGCTGTTATGTTTTTGAGAAATTCACTTTCTCTCAATGAACACATAGTGGGGAGAAACAGCACAGGGTTGAGCCATGGCACAGTGAGGGCCTCACACAGCGTTCTCTGCTTTGCTGAGCTTGTCCCTCAGTAGTTGCAGCTCAGCCTGCCTTTCCTGGGAGTTAAGGAGCTGCTGATGCTCCTTCTCACTCATGGACATCAGCATGGCCTCCAGGTCTCGCAGCGAGGACCGCTCTGTGGCCAGCTGCTTTCGTAGCAGCTCCACTTCTGAACGGGTTGAGTCCAACTCCTGTAGCACCTGTGAAGATAAAGCTGATGAAAAACCTGTAGACAAATAGAACAGCAATAAGAGAAATACACACATGCACATAGATAGAAAGAAGTCATCCAAGCACCAGCTCCTTGCTGCTATCCAGCTTGACGCACAGTTGACGGGTCTTCTCCAGTTCACCTTGGACAGCAGCATGCTCAGACTGGGCCTGCCGTAGCTCTTCCTCAGCCTTCAGCAGACTGTGGTTCAATTGCGACAGCTGACTGTTGGCATTGCGCTCAGCCAAGAAAGCCTGCAAACATGGGGCACACATTTGTAAACAAACAACAACACCTCCTCTAGTACTTCAGCTTTCCAAGAACAAATAAAACCCACTCGTGGAGTGAAATTAAAGACATTTAGGAGGGATTGCATCTATATGAAAATAAGATATTCTCTTTTCATCAAGATTCTGGGGAGTTTGCCACACAGCAGGATTTCTATATCAGTGAGTAAATAAATACACAATTTCATAAACAAATGTGCAACCATGTGCAGCAAAAAATAAATAAATAAAAATAATGACATTACTGACCTCTTGCAGGCTGGCCTCTAAGCCCTCCACCTTGTCATTGAGCTTCTGCCTCTCAGTTTCGGAGGTGAGCAGTTCAAGACGCAGCTCACTAGCAACCCCCTCTGCCTGCCGTGCCTGATTCTCCCAGCTCTCTGCCTGGATGGACACCCTCCGTCGGCTCTCCTGCAGCTCCCGGCACTCCCGCTGCTGAGCCCACACACAAGCATGAGCTATAGAAGATGCGCTACTTTTTTAGATTTTTCATGAAAAGTAAAAATTCTAAAAATGAAGAAGTTGCTTCAGAATCCTCTGTTTGAAGGTGTAGTTATTTATCACACAATCATTTTTTGAGAAATTTTTTTTTCATTACCTTGGATCCCAGAAGGGCCTCCATTCTGGAGATGTCCGCAACATAGTCTTGGATCTTCTGCTTGAGTTCCACTACCTCCAGGGTGGCGTCATCAGCCTCGTGCTTCAGATCCTAGATAGAGTCCAGTCAGAACCACAGAAAAACTACAGGAATGAGATGGCTGTGGTGATGTTTTGCAACAGTCAATATGTAGAGAAAGTTTGTTTACATTTTATTGACCACCACAAACAACTATCAGCTCAGTTGCAACTATCTACTGGAACAGGGTGTACAGCCATACAAAATGCAACACTGGACTAACTCCTGTCTGGGTTGCCACCTGGCTTTCAAGCCGGGCTTTTTCAAGAGCAGCTTGGAGCTGGCTGTTCTCCTGCAGGGCTGCCTCCTTTGCCTTCACTGCAGCCTTCAGCTCTTTACATGCTTCCCTCAACCTTGTCTGTGTGGCCTCCAACTCTTGCTCCCGTTCACTCAATGTCTCCTGTACACTCCTAGGCAAGAGAATAACTTTATGGGTCATAGATTTACTGGTCAGGAATGAAACACTTTCTTTGTTCCATCAGCATGAGCTGTGTGCTGAGTGACCATGTCTCACCTTACTGATTTCTCCAACTCCTCCACAGAGACCTTAAGACTTCTCAGGGTTTTCTCCTATGACACACAGTAGAATTTATCGCCTCATACATCACACGTCTATATTACAGAAGGTATGAAATAAGATGTGTGTTGATTAGATTGAGTCATAGATTTCTGTACAGCATTATACCTAATTATAAGTTCAAATAGTTAAACAGATCCTATATTGGGCACATCAACTTTAGTACACAACCCACTGCACTGAAGCATGAGGCACTACAGGGCAATATGACCTTGCATCTGTACAACATGGTGAGGAGAGCACAATCAACCTTATTCTCCAGCTGCTCATTGGCTGTGGTAAGCAGAGTATTCTTGACCTCCTGCTGCTCCTGCAGAGTATGTCTATGATGGTCCAGTTCACTCAGTGTGACCTGTAGAGTACTGACCTCCTCCCTAAGGCCTGCAAGTGTCTGCTTCAAGGAGTCTAAGAAACATACAGACCAACATAAGTCAATGAACTGGGAGAACATGTATTTTTATATACAGGACTGCTGTGGGGAAGGTAGGACTTTGATCTCCACAAAAGCCATGTGAAATCCTATTGCCACCGCAAACTTGATGACCACACAAAAGCAGCTTTTTCTAGCCTAAAAAACCCATGAAAACCAAAACAAACCACAGCAGTGAGTCTGATACATAACCAAGCACAAGCTGTTGTGTTTACTAATGATCCTGACCATTCTTCTCATCCAGCTGCTTGTGCTTTTCCTGGGCCTTCTGCAGTTCAGCAATCCTAAAAGTGAGCTTGCGTTGGCTCTCACTCAGAGCACCCTCCATCTGGCTGTTGGACAACCTGCTTGCACAAAAAGTGAATATGTTGTCTATCTCACCAAAAGCAAAAGGCAATCACATGAAACCAGGCTCCCAAATATTTATTTAACAGAGGTCATTTTTAAACACACAAGAATATGGTTTTCCCAGTCTTTAATAAGATATGACTGACTGCTGAATTTCTCAGCTTAATGGAATAAGAGCTACAGTTTCGTGTGCGAGTGTCACCATCTTGCCTCAGCATGCTGCACTCTGCCTTTGACTTGCTCAGCTCCTCCTCATTGGCAGCCATCTTGCAGCTCAACCTGTGAACTTCCTCCTCCAGCCTTGTCATGGCTTCCTTCATCAAAGCCTGCCTGCTCTTCTGCTCCCCACGTTCCTGCTCAAGCTTTGGAAAGTGCCCAGACACACATGCATGAATGTCAGTTTTAAACAAAGCTATAGAACTCACTACATTCCTCTGATGCAAACTGCACCACTGCAGGATGAGTCTAACCATGAGAATGGTGGTCTGGAGGTCCTCCACCCTCTGCTCCAGGTGTGCTCGATTGCTAATGGCCGTCTCCTGAGAGATCTGCAAGGGCAGCAAAGAGAACTAGCATGCTCGAGGAAAAGCTTGTACAGTCAAAACATGTCACCCTCTGCTCTCAGGAGTTTCAAGTGTGTAGTTTTTGCTCATTAAAAGCCTTCCTCAGGGACACACAGACAAACCAGTTTCCATGATCTCACACAGTTTACATATTTCCCAGGTGTTCCATCTGAGTTTCAAAAACATGCTGAAAGGAGACAATACAGTTTAATACCTGATTGCATAGCTGCGTCATTCTATGGATACCATGGTGCTCTATGGAAAAAACCCTGAGTGGTACATCTACCTTCAGTTGTTCCCTCAGACTGTCTCTTTCTGTGGTCATGCGCCTTAAGTCAGCCTCTGCATTGTCCCGCTCTGCCTCCACATGTTTCAGGATGGTCTGGACTGTTATGCTGCTCTTTGGGGAGCGTGGAAACTTTGTTTTCATCATCTCCCGGCGAAGCTGTGCTATCTCCTCCTGGGCCTGGGGAAGGTTAAGTGAAGTGAGTGGATGCAAAATCAGCATGAATGAAGGTCACTGTCTTAATGGTCTTGTTACTGGTTAAAGAGGTCATTTACATGAGCCATGCCTATAATTGTGGTGCTCACTTGTTGATACTGCATGTTGGTCTTGTCCCTTTCAGCACTAAGGACTTTAATGTTGGCCTGGATCTCTGACAGGTGTCGCTCGTACCTGTCCAGCATGGCCTGCATCTCATCCCTCTCCCTTAGGACCCGCATTAGTTCGGAGTCATAGCTCCCCCCCTATATGACCATAGGCAACAGAGATTCAGAGAGCACAGCTTTAGTCCATGATTTAAGATCCATACATTTCTCCAAAGTAACACGCAACAGTGAAGAATTATCAGCAGGAGCAGCCATATGGTTGCACTAATTTCACCTTGACAGGGGGTGCCCTGGCAGGGCTGCGGCCAGTAGAACGTGCTCTGGTGGGGCTAAGGGAGCGCCGGGTTCTCTGCATCCTGCAGAGGGTCTCTGGAAAGTACACTGAAGTATAAGGTCCAGACCACAAATGCTTCCTTTGGCCATCCAAGGCTGATTATGCTGCATTAATGTATGCTATGTTTAGATGCTTTACTTCTCACAGATCATTACCCCAGGTTCCAATTTGGACTAACATTAGCTGTCTATACCACTCACACCTTGCCCATAAAGCTGGTAGGGCCTACTATTTCCAGTGCAGTCGTAAACAAATCCATAAATTTCTTTACACACTCTTGGTTGCCATACCTGTTCAAAAATTATCACTGCAATGTAAAACCAAAGGGACGCACTTGTCTTGAGAGCCTCCACTTGACTCTCACAGGAAACAACTGATGTTGTTTGCCTTATGGTTCTAGGTTCTTCTTGGCAGCTGGACTCGTGAGAGTAGGTGGGAGGACCAGGTTGGTCTGTGCTGACATGCAGGGGATAACAAGGAGTGATCTGGTCTTGTCAATACTACCTATAACGTATGCGGAAGACATTTTAAAATCTGAAAGCCAACTTTACTCCAACTCAGGTTAGTCATTTACAAATGTTTTATTCACCAGTGGCTACAAAAAATTTCAAAATGTCTACATTTTATATCTTTCTGATTATGGATTTAAATTCCAGATGCATAAATTTACACATTAACAGTTACATCATACAATTTTATATGAAAAAATTAACAGTATAAATTAAGTTAGGCTGTGATCTCTAGACTTGCAAGGATGCTCCAAGTTCTTTTCACATGTCAATTTTCAATTTTCCTCAATAAAAACGTAAGTAAACAAACAAGAAAAAGTCAAATGAAAAGGAGGTTGCGCTCCAACAGGCCAAACATGCACAGAAAACATGATAGATGTAAGATATGTGTGAGCTGTGTGAAAGGACATAAAAAGGAAGAACGATAAAACTTCTACTTTAACATTCCACTCTATTCAAAAAGAATGTCCTACGTTCTGAAAACATTAGGTAAACTTACCTGTGCATTCTACTCATTTTGTTTCCAAATCCCCACTTTAAACGCTCGGTTACTCTGAGACTTTGCTATGCAGAGTCGTAGATTTAAAAAAGTAATAACTGTTATTGTGCAGAAGTCATAGTCCATGCAAACACTTGCTATACGGAAGTGTGTGATTTATCACATGCCTTCGCTATAATGCAAGCGCCGATCCCTGCCAAACAGTACACGTCGGCATAGCAACCAACCCCCTTTTATCCAGTTTGGACACCCCCACGCTATCAACTCAGACAGAGCACATTATTATCTTCCCTCAGAACGGTTCAATAATTTAGTGGACAGAATTAAGGTTATGCTTACAATGGCATTGTTTTGTACCGCCATACAGAGAGCCCTTCAGTACCAGAATGAAGCATTACAGCTAACCTCTAAAATTCACTGATCAGGGTCACTCACACGAGGAAAACTTATTTTTCGATGAAAGCCTGCATTTACTTTGGGACTTTATAAGCAAATAAATACAAACGGCACACCTGATAATACAAAAACCGGTTGCACTTCAACAACTAGACCGCGACAGCATGCTAAACAGATTTCCTCCCGAGGATTTAAAGCATTGACCAATCGCATTTTCGAATTGTAACATACTAAGACGTCACTAAATCCTAACAAGGATGAAAGCCAATCAGCTGCGAGATTCGTTTCTCTCTTGCGACTGTCGCCTTGGATATTTAACAGTTGAGCAGAATGTGACGTTTGGTGATAGCCGTAAGTTCACCTGATGAACTCAGCGACTAGTGAAATATGCATTTTACTCTTGAGGCACTTAGGCTGAATGGCTCCGGGGAGATAGCCTCTTGCATGAGCGAATCTATAAATCGCTTTGGATAACCCCAACAGATTAAACGATGAAAAGGATAATTACATATTGGATTTTTGTTTTATCCAGGCGCAACAGTCGTCTCACATCGCCAGTCATTTTTTACTGAGTGTCTTATACGCAGAAAAAAGTGCAGAACATAAGCACCATTTTGTTCTTATGATACTTAATACAGCATTTGATGAACAGGATCAAATTATGGTGCATGTGTGGTAAATGCAGGCTACTGTTACCCTCAAAGCTAAATAATTGTGTCCTTGTAAGCAACTGAATACAACTTGGGGCCATGTGGAGTCGACTGAGGTAACGTTCACACTCCAAGCGCTGGGTGGCGGTATAAACACGCTTTTATCCAAAAAGAATCTTTGACCCCGGAATTGGAAAACGGAAGTTTTCATTCATTGAATATTGTACCTATAGGACTGCATTTGCGGACATTAACATACAATGCTATTAAGGACTTGCAGGAACCTGTGCTTAAAAACGCGGATATGTTTCCAGTTAAATCGTGCACAAGGCACCTTTTCAGCTTTGTTAGACGAGAACTGTAGAGCGGGAGCTGTCCTCCTGTCTACGTCCTCCAATGTTTTCCACAATCTGGCCTTGGAGGACTGGATCCACGCCCGGGTGGACCTGGATAACCGGAGCATCCTCTTCATGTGGAGGAACCGGCCGGCCGTTGTCATCGGCAGGCACCAGAACCCTTGGCAGGAGTGTAACGTACCGCTGCTGAGAGAGCGTGGCATTCCGGTGGCAAGACGGCGCAGCGGCGGCGGCACCGTCTTCCACGATCTGGGAAATCTCAACCTGACCTTCTTCAGCTCCCGGAAGCGGTATGATCGGCAGCGCAACCTGCGAATCGTCACGAGAGCACTCAAGCAGCTCAGACCCAGCCTGGATGTGCGCGTCACTGACCGGTTCGATATTCTGCTCAACGAGCAGTTTAAGATCTCCGGCACGGCGGCGAAGCTGGGCAGGACGGGCGCGTATCACCATTGCACTGTGCTGTGTGCGGTCGATCGCACGCTGCTCTCCGTTACGCTGCGCAGCTCGTGCACTGGCATCAGGAGCAACGCCACGCCCAGCGTGCCCGCTCCAGTAAAGAACCTACGGGACGATGACCCGACCCTAACGTGCGAGGCTGTAATGGAAGCAGTGGCCACCCAGTATAGCGCCGACTTTGGGTTGAACAGACCGGTGATCGTGGTGGACCCCACGCATGAACTCTGTCATCCCGGTATCAACGGAATTGCCCAAGAACTCCAGACGTGGGACTGGGTCTTTGGAAAGACGCCCAAGTTCACGCTGGAGACCTCTTTAGAGGTTCATTATGAAGCACGTAGCTCAAAAGTGCACCTTCACATGGATGTTAAAAACGGCATTATAGAGACATGTGGGATTGAGATTCCACACAACTGGTTGCCCCCAGAAACCTGTGCAGAGCTGAGCAGACTAATGGTAGGCAGCAGGTTCTGTCCCACTGACACAGCTCTGATCTTCACGGCCTTCCTCAGGTCCAATCCCGAAAGCCACAAATTGGAAACTAAAATACATATTTTGTCTGAAAACATTGCTGCTCTGATGTGAATAGTAGATTTAAACTTACCAATAAACTTATTCATTTGGATTTTATTAATACTTACATGTGTTTCAGATGATAAAGTTTGACAATAAATCTGTTTAAAACCGTTGACAGTCCCCCAAATTAATGTTGTTTCCTGCTAGGAATTCATTAAACCACCATAAATCTGCAGATAATGTCAACTGGCCATTACTATCCATAATTGTCACTTAAATTCACTTTAATTAAAATATATCAAAGGCACTTAATCTGTTATGGTGTGCAAGGCAGAAAATCAAAAAGAAATGATTTAGTGATGCTGTCCAGATAAATGTAGTTAAGGACTTCCATGGCAAACACTTCAGCACAGGATGAAAGTTTCTTCCCATTGTTTGTTCCATGTGCCACTAGCAAGTCCAACTGAAGTGGTTTACCTGTCCGGGAGCTAAATTGTCTTTGTGTGTTTTGTGTGAAAAATGTCCACTGTTGTCTCTTGACACTGTCTTAGATCATAGTCCCAATATCCAATAGCAAAACGGCTCTGTGGATGAAACAAAGCATACAAATGTCACTTAAAAAAACAATTAAGTAAAGCTGGGAAATTGAAGCCTACATCCTATAAAACAATACTAAGGATTAATCTAAAGTTATTGCCACAAGAGTAAACATTTTTGAAATCTTGCCTTTGGTTTCTTAAAGTAGTCCAACCCTCTTCCAATCTTGACAATCCAGCCGTTATTGAACCTATATAAATGATAACAGCAGATGGGCACATGTACACTACACAAGTTATGAAGAAAGCAAATTGTCCTCATATCAAAATACAGACAATAATTAAACCAGGCACAGAATTTTCAGGTAACATAAGAGGTAAAAAAAAAAAAAAAAGCTATCTAGGCAAACCTGATTTCTCTGTCATGAATGGTGGAGGAGAACTGGATGTCTAACATCACTCCATGTGTCTGTAGGGACTGCTTTAATTCAGTTAGCGCACTGGCCTGTTGGAATGAGTTCTCTCCCTGCAAATGACCAGTGAACAATGAGGCCATGGGGGAATATGACCAGTAAAAATCTAAAACTTGAAGAGCTGGAAAGTAACTCATTGTGAAAATAGGCATAAACATTGAAAGGTCTGTGACAACATTATTTTTAACTGTACAAAAAACAGGAACAAACTGGTGGGCAGAAACAAAAACACACAAGTATAGTTGTGAGAAAGTAGCATTCTTCATATATCACTATGGCTAATGCAATAATATGTTAGTGTGATTGAGGATGCTTACATCATCCTTAGATGTCAGCAGGTGAATATTCTTTACTTTGCAGGGACCCTTCAGGAGCATTTCACAGAAGCGCAGGAAATTATACAACTGGCAATGAAAGACACAGTGGACTTACAACACAACTGATACTGTGATAAAAACATTGTTAGTGTTTTTATATTTTCAGTGATGCAATCATTTCATATTCTATATAACTGTAATAATTATTTCTAAAATACAGCATGCCACAATAACTGTTACCTGATGGGTATACCTGATGTAGGGGTCCTGCACCCACACTTCTGTCAGCACTTGGCTTATGTAAGGCTTAAAGAGTGTTTCATAGCTGAATCCTGTAGCATCCTCTGCAATTTTAATCTGTTCGTGGTATTTACCCACTTGTGCAGAAAAAATAAACATAAGTTTCATTCAAAAAATACACTGACAATAACATGTAAATTACAAGAACCCTGTACAGTACTGTACTGAACAACTTATTTTGTGTCAGTTACTTGCAAAGACACAATACCTTCTTTCTCTTGGACCAGATGTGATTTAATCTGCTCTGCACGCTCCATATAGCACTTTATCTTCTCCCGGTAGTGTGTCTTCTTGGACTCATCCTTGACTGCTGCAGAGAGTCATCACCACTGACATCTACATTTTTCTTCGACACACCTTCCATTCACAAAGAGCTCAGGCCTGATGCGTAAGGATGTGGCGTGTGAAAATCCCGCCCCCCAAACATACATAGGCACCCACACACACACCTTTGAGCACATCAAGCAATAGCTGGATGCCCTCCTGGTAACACACGATGGCCTCCTGGAAGCGGGAGTTGTTGTCCAGTTCCACTGCTCTCTTCAGGATGGACACCGCCGACGCCTCCATTCCAGGAACGCTGTTCTGCGTCATTAAAAAAAACAGACCAATACTGACCCCCGGAGATGCAACAATTGTAGAACAGTCGCCTTGAAAATATCCCGAAACAGATTTTATCGTGTACAGTTCAGATACATCCAACTAACGATCTGGTCTCACAGATTTTCAAGGTATTTTGTTTTTGACTTGAAATGGTATGCGTATTTTGTCGGAATATTTGGTAACATTGATATAACGATAAGCCTCTCCTTAAGCTACACATTACAACCTGTACACTTCCCAATGTAGAACCCAGAACTTCCGCTTTGGACACTTGTGTTCCATATTATTAGTTCCGGGAGAAACATCGGAGCTGTTCAAATAGTCTGACGGATACGTTTACATCTATATATATATATTTTGACGATTTTCTTCAAAGCAGTTTACACTGTTAATCTACTTAGAATGATTTATACAGCTGGGTATTTTTAACTCTATAAATTCATCATAATTACCTTACTCAAAATTTCTGAAGGAGGTAGTGGGATTAGAATCTGGCTCCTTAGAATGGAAGGCGACACCTCAAGTACATGTTAATTGTTACCCCATATAAGAGAATCTGAAAATGATTAATGGTGTGCATTTTTTTTATTTTGCTTATAACGCTGATGTACTTTGAGTCGAAAAAACACGACGGAAAACTCGCATAACGATAATTTGTTACCTGTGGAACTGTGACAGATCTGAAGACGTTGGTATAGAACAACTAAACTCAAATTCAGTTAAATTCAAAAGGCAAACTTATCCGCAATACTATAGATTTTTTTTATTTATTACCTTGTTCTCATTGTACCACTGTCACAGTCATGTACAGTGATCCCCAGAAACAGAAATGCTGGCCTTAATAGGTGGTTTTTATGTACCCATTTTCTTGAAATGTATTATAATTCAGTCTTCCTAAGAGTTTTGTGATGTTGACAATTTCAGTATGTTCCTTCATTTACATTTCAAATGAGAAGTCTTACATTATTGTTCATTTAGCTGACATTTTTCCAAAGTGACTCAGCACATTAAGTTTGTGTACTAACATTTACAACAATCACGTTATACAGCTGGGTATTTATAATAGTATCAATTCAAGCTGTGCACGCCTCTCAAGTGTATATAGCAGGGGGTATTTTAGTCTGACGTTTTGAGTGGAAGGTAGTGTCTTTAACCTGTATGTTACTTACCGTCACATATACATTTACCTATGGGGAATGAATTACAGATAAAAGTCCAACAGACGTGTAGATGGTGAACAAGTCATTGTGAAAACTGTGTTCTGAAAACAGACCACTACTGGTACACTATATGTAATCTGTTTGCAGTACTGTAACTAGAAAACTATCAACAAAACATAACATATAATCACAATAAATGTAAATGCAAATCTAGAGACCTACCTGGGAGAGCAGGCACAAGTAATTTGATGAATCTTAAAATAAAACAAATGTTGATAAAACATAAATGTGAACATTTTTATTATACCAGCAACTCTATCACAAGTAAACAAAATTAACAGAATAATTTACACAAATACAGGAACACTAAAAAGATGAAATTGTCAGAGAAGAGGTGGTTCCTTGCCCTTTGTTTGTTGTTCAGGGCAAGAAAGGGTGAGAAAGTCACAATTTCAACCCAGCACCAATCCAGCAGAAAGGCTGTTACAATTTGCAATTATTTATACTCCTGAGAAAAGTCAAAAAATAAGATATGCATGTTACTATATTTAACACTGTCCATTCTATTAAAAAAATTAAGTCATACATCCAAATTAGCCTCACATGTAGTTGGTTTTGGACTACAGAAAGAAGCAGTTTTCCATGTTAGTCTTCATCTGTGTCAGACTCAGAGTCATAACCTTTCCCTCTGACAGTCTTCTTATCTAACTTTGTGAATTTTGACCCCAAGTTCTGTCCAACAACAGGAGGTTCAAGTAGGTTGCCACTGGGGAGAAAAAAAAAAACAGTTAAATATGCAAAAAAAAAATAAAATAAAAAAATCACAGAGTAGCTGTCAATTAACAGAAATTTAAGCGTAAACTACAAATAATTTTTTTGTTTAGAAACATTAATTTTAAACAGATGTACCTGTAGTTAATTATGTCTGAGCAGCCTAGCCTCCATTCTAGCATCTCAGTTGTGAACTCATCTGTGTTTCCCAGGTCAGTAAAACCCACAACATAGTCTTTAGTCTTCCCATCCTTCACCATTGCCACAGTGGGAATAACCTTGATGCGCAGCCGCTCTGTAAGAAAGGGTGCTTTTTCCACATTGATCTTAATGAACTTGGTCTCCAGGTGCTTCTTGGCAAGAACAGAGAGGTGCTTGTCTAAAATTTTACACCTTTATGGAAAAAGTTATGGAGAAATGTTTATGATAGTCCTGGTCTTCAAATACCTACAAAAACATCATACAGTGTATAGTATAGTGCACACTCACCTGAAGGTTGAGTCCCTGTAGAAATGGCAAACCACATTTTTGCTTTCTTTCACCTCAGAAAAAAAGTCTCTCTCACTGGGAATCTCTCTATATTCACCATGTCCCTTGGACAGCCATTCCTAAAATACCAGAAACAAAACCTGTCAGATTATACTGAGCCATTTCTTATCAGTATCTCAATAAAATTAAGCAGTTCAGACTAAAAATTGTGACTTTTATGAACATTATTAAAACCACCAAGGAGCCCCAAGTACAAACTAAAATTGAGGACAGAGAATCAAGAACTAAACCATTTATGATCGTCTATCTAATGATTCAGAACTTAATGTTAATTGTCTGTGCCTCTGATGGTGTACTACACAATGTACTTCCTACCTGCTTCTGTTTCTGGGATTTCTTGAGGGCCTCTAGCCTCCTTTCCTTCAGCTTCTCGAGCTCCTCCTCATCAATCCTGTCCAGTTTCTCCAGTTCTTTATCCAGCTCCTGTTCTACTAGCCGAGCAGATTGCAATACCTGCTGCTCCAGCACCTTGGCTACTATATCAATGGACTGAGTTGCCATTGCCTCTTCTTAAAACCTCCCCCAACAGCTGCAAGTAAGAAGAAACAGCACAAACTGTACCATTATGAGGTGACATCTATAAATTTAAAGGTCCTGGGTTCAAATACATTTCCTGCTGTACTAATTAGTGTGACATGATACATTGGTATAAACTGGTAAATAATTTTACATTTGATATGTAAGTTGTATTGTCCAAAGGTATCAAGAAAATAGACGTTAGTACTAATAACAGACAAAATCAGTAGTTAAATAACATGAAAAACACTAGTAGATCACATAATACTGATTCACAATCAGCTAATAGATGTTTTTTCATGTAGACAATGTTTAAATTAGCACCAAAATTATAACAAACACCCGTAAAAAAGGAAGCAAGGATTTTGTAATTAAATATTGTTTTATCAACTGAACACACAATAACATTATCAGTGTGGCATCGCACATTATTTCCACGGCGCTATTAATTTAATCTGCATAATTACAAAGCTCCAACTGACAACACAATTAGCAAACAAATAAATATAATACTAGCTTTCGACCATATTATTTTAAAAGGTGGACACTTATTCCGTAGATAATGGTATCCATTTAAACACAAACCTTAAAGAGAACCACCCAAAGCTCTCCTCTTTATACACACACGGAACTGACGTAATTTTTAGGCGCTTTTGTTTCCGACCATAAAATTTGTTGCTATGAGGTCTATCGTGGTTTTCTACATTCGCTGCATGGACCCCATTCGTAATAAAATATTACTGTATACAAGAAAAAATACTTCTCGAGGCATGATTCTCCCAAATATGTATTTTAAAAACTGTTAAGAATAGAAATAACGTCGCACTGTATTGGCAACCTCTAAATATGCATGTGCTTACAGTATTTGTTCATTTTAAAAAGTTCAAAATATTTTCTTGGTTTTTTTTTTAATCAGAACTAAAATAACGCACACGACTAGACCACGCGTGTACGCTGTAACTGGCTTGGTGACGTCATCACTCCGCGGCGGCGGCGGCCCCTGAACTCACGGTTCACGCGCCGTCGGGACCATATGTGCTGCTGAGGAAAGAACAGCGGCGGTGATCAGCGAGCCGTAATAGACCACTGACTTTACCGCACAGAGAGAATGGGGAAGAGGCAGAAAAAGGGCGAAGACAGGTAAGCAGGTCGTCCTGATGACTTTTAAACGCATTGTATTCCGGCTTATTTGTACCGTTCTTCGAGGTTGTAAGCTCACTGTGGGTTGAGGTAGCTGTAAGCAGCTAGCTGTGCGCTTTCCGTGTGAGGCCTGCATGCGGACATGCAGCTTGTGAAGGCGCTTGCGTCTGTGGAGTCCCTATTTTTACCGTAATAACCGATGGCGTTTCCTTGTCAGACGGCCAAATGGGACCGCCATGTAACTGTTAAATGTGGGACCTGAATGGTGCTTCTTTCTGCCTGTGAAGTGGTGTCAGGAAGTCAGTCGCTGGTCAACACACACGTACACTCTGACTTTACGGTCGTGATTAAATACGTTGGTGTGCCGGGTTTCAGTGGCTTTTGAGGCGATCGGCGGCTCGACGGTCAGCGACATCATCATATTTCATTGTGTGCTTGAGAGCCGCTTCAGTTGTGTTTGTTGACTCATGTGGAGCCGCTGATGTAGTAGGTCCACTCTGTCCTGTTGTTGCCTCTGTCATTCCCTTTACATGTTGACACCGATTTTCTGAGCTTCCTCTTTTTTAAAATTAAAGCTTAGTTCCATCTCTGAAGTTTTCCACATTGCCGCCCAGTGGACAAGACCCTTCCGAAGTGTTTTTTGTGTTGTCTCCTACTGATGCCCCGTCGATATTGTCCTCTCATTATTGGTGGATGTTCAGCACCAGCCGAATTCTCTTCTGCTCCACTGACCCTTTTTTATTTATTCATTCATTCTTCTATTCATTAAGCTGACACTTTTTTCTCCAGAACCACTTAGTGTTAGGTTTGCATGCTAAGTTTCTTATAGGTATTTATTCATTTATACTGGTAAATAGTTTTTTTTTATTGGAAATAGTGTAATACTGTGATATATTTTCAGGGACTACTGCAGCATGGTTTCAGTAAAGGTGCTGAACACACGCAAGACACTCTTACATCGTCCTTGCACTTTTATTTGTGGAGGTACTGTACATCGCAGTGTTCAAAATGAGCTCAGGATGACTTGTCCTTGAATTCAGTTCTACAAAGTTGAAGGATTTACTCTGAAAATAATAAATATTAAACAGATATTTGCCTTTACATTTTTTCTGCAAAGCACCTCACATTGATTTAACAGCCATGCAGGTAAGTAATATGCTCTGGCTCAATTCAGGGTAAATACCTTCCTCAGTGGTACCACAGTAGGAGATTTGCATCAAACCTGATTCTTAGAATGCAAGGTGGCTCTAACCATTACATCACCTGGTATCGTTGAACCAATGTCCGGGGTGAATTGGCCATGTGGAAATGCAATTACAACTTGTTCTGGTATTACACAGCAGTTTAGTGGTGTAGGGCTGCCAACATTCATTGAAGTTTGCATTGTTTTGAACACTAAGCATTATAATCCAGAGTTTAAGAAGGATGGGTTTGTTGTGGATAAGGCCTCAGTTTTGAATTCAGACTTTTGTTTTTGTCTTCAAGGAGGAGTTTGGCTTTTGTGGTTTTGAGTTTCTCTCAGGACTGCAAATCTGTATAGGGCCTCTTAGGCCACACACACTTTGTCAGCAGTAGTCATGTTTCTTCATCCTTTTTTCACACAAGTCACATTGTAGTAATCTTCTGGGCTAAATTTAGTGGCCTGGTAACAGATAAAGTGGAGACAGAGCCATGTGGATTCAACAGGGTAGTTAATTACTTTTGAGCTGGCTGATACATTCCCACAGTAAGATGGTAGATATGCATCGTGACAAGCACTCAGATGAGGCCAGCAAGTAGCATAAAGCCATAGTCCCGTACTGAGACTGTGTGTTGTTGGGAGCATCACTTGAACCTGTATGTATCAGAATCTTACCAGGTGCTAGGTTGCCTAGCTTACAGTTCAGTATTTGTTAGTAATTAATGTATTCATTTTACTTGCTTCACAATTATTTATTATTATAAACCTCACTAAATTGACACTTAATTTCAAGCTCCATTTCACTTTCAGATACTCCTCTTAATTCCCATTTATACAATAGGGTATTCTTGTAAGCACTTGGACAGCATATTACAGCAAGAGGGGGCTATGAACTTGGAGATCTTCAGATTATAGAACAGCCCTAAACACTGCACTTCCTAATGTCTGTAACGCTAATAATGCATTTAAATTTTTTCAAACTATTTAGTTATTTTTATCAAGCTGTGATTCATCCATCCATCCATCCATTTTCAGGAACTGCTTGTATTCTGGGTCAGGGTGGTCTGGGCTGTATCTGAATAGCACAGGGTATAGTGCAGGGTATACCCAGGAAATGCCAGTCTGTCACATTGCAGTTTTGCACAGTGAAATGTTTGAACTGTGGGAGGAAACTTGCATGAGTATGGTGAGAACACACAGTCTCTGTGTGTGTGTTTAGTATTTATATTAAAGTATGGAGGTTTTTGGAGACAGTGACATTGATTTCTGATCTTGGATTTAAAAAGGTAGTTTCCTGTACTATAGTGGCACAGACGGAGGGAACAGAAACCTAAGCTGGTCTAATCCAGAGTCCCACTGAATGAGGTTCATGGGTGGATTTACCTTGTACCCTCCCAATCCAAACCTGCTATGGCTTAGCACAGTCCTGACAGTTTCCTCATCCAGTCTTTGTGCTGAGGTTGGCGTGTTTGCATACTAACCTCGGGCTCCTGGCCTCTGCTGCTGACGCAACCCTACTGCAATGGGGCCCCACATATAGCTTGGGCCAGTTTTTATATTAAATCGTGTGTAGTCACAGGATGTCATCCCTGTCTCCAGAGCCACTGCAGGTAAGCCAAGAACTTGCTTTCTGACTCTCTTGTCTTTTATTTTTGAATTTTTCCTTTTTCCTTAATGCTTTTTTTCTCAGTTGTCTCAAGGAATTCTCCACAGAAAAGAAAATACCGTCACACTAATGTGTTTGAAGGCTCCTTTGAAGAAAGTTCTTATCTTGCAATGACAAACCTTAGCTGTCATTTATTGTGGATGTCTGTGTGTCTATCAGGGACATTACTGTAACCACAGTGTGTGTGTACAGCAGTTGGCAGTCCTTGTCCTGAAGTACTATGTTGCAAGGGAGCTTTTCCAATTCCATTCACTCTCACCACTCTGAATGGAGCCTAAATTCTCAATATGGGAGTTATTAGTTCAGGGGAGCAGTGGGAGTCTGTTGCACCGAGAACTTGCACAGAATCCCACCTCTGGGACCATCTCAACACTGGGGCAATATGCCTGCACAGTCTGATATGAGTGTGTTGAGGGGGTGTCAAGGAGGCATTGATTCACAGGGTTGAAGGAAAAAACTCTCAATTACTCCAAAACTTTATACAGCATAGGCTGTATGCTCATTTGAGAAAATGAGGCCTTCACTGCATGGAATCAATATTTTATCTGAGTAAACCCCTCGCTGCTATGGTTATTGATATAAATCTTCTCAACTGATTCATTTACAGAATGAGAGCATCTGCCTTTGTCTTTACCTTTATTTTTGTATTGTCTTCAAAAATAAATACTTCAGATAGCAGTGTATTCAAAATTACCAGTCATGAGTAATGTTTCTGAACATGACAAATTTGTATTGTCTTTAAAAATTAGGACCATATGATAAATAATAATTAGTTATAACACACTAATCTGAAATAATGACTCATGGTTCATATGAAATTATGAAAATCAGTGGTAAAATTGTACATAAATCATGTGTATACTAAGCTTCATTATTTTTACATGAGAATATGACAAATTAACATTCATATATTTTCAAGTATGTGATTTATGTTTTATTTACCCACTGTCTCTCCTAGTCCCAAAGACGATGGCATTGATATTGATGCCCTAGCTGCAGAAATTGAGGGTGCAGGTGCTGCCAAGGACCAGACTAAAGGGAAGGGGAAGAAGAAGAAAGGTGCAAAGAAAGAGGATTTTGAGTAAGTTGTGTTTTCCCCTTCCTCTGTACCCCCTGTCACCACTGCATTCTTCACTATGTGGAGCATCCCTACCATGGATTTTTTTTCTCTTGCTTATTTAGTGAGGATGACATTCTGAAAGAACTGGAGGAACTTTCTTTAGAAAACCAAAGTGCAAAGTCCAGCAAAGAACCTGCTTCAGCAAAGGTATGAATTCTTCTTGCTATTACATGTACCTATGTAGCACTGCTACTTGAACTTTCATCACTCAGATTAGTACTGTCATGAGCTACACCACTGGGATCAAACTGATTTGTAAGACCAGTTAGCTGTGATTTGGCATGGCTCCAAGAGGATTTTCACTGATCTGATATTCTGTGTTTCTCAATCCAAGGAACTTCCTGAAACTTTAACCTTAGTTTTTTGGTGGGTTATTTGATGGTTCATCTATGAACTCTTTGTCTTTTCCATGCCCTCTGTCACCAGAGAGCTGAGGCTACAGATGAAGCAGAAGTTGAGCCAGCACCCACTAAGACTGAGAAGAAGAAGACACGCAAAGGGAAGAAGGCTGGTTTGGATGATGAAGACGGTGAGGAGAATGCAAGTAAAGATGACCATGGGAATGGCAGCAACCAAACAGGCAAGGCAACAATAGCTCCTCCTGTAGCCCTTTCAGACTCTGAGGAGGATGACCCCAAGCCCAAGAAGAAAGGCAAGGGGACCAAGAAGGGGGCCAGGAAGGAGCTATCTGATTCAGAAGAGGATAGCACTGAAACTACCAGGAAAGGTGGGGACTTTGAGGGTGATGATTCAGATGGCGACTCGTCCCAATTCCAGCTTAAATCAAAAACTGGCAAGAACCAGAAGGGGAAGGGAAAGCCTGAAAATGTTGGGGAAGAAGATGCTGGTGATGAGGATGACAGAACCTTCAAGCTAAAAACAGCAGCCCAGAAGAAGGCAGAGAAAAAAGAACGGGAACGCAAGAAGAAGGAAGAAGAGAGAGTCAAGCTTCGGAAACAAAAAGACAAAGAAAAGGTAGAGGAAAACGACAAAGAGTCAACTCTGGAGGTAGCATCCAAGAAAGAACCTGCTAAGAAGAAGGAGTCTGCACCCTCTTCTACTGCAGAGTCCAAAAATCTAGAAAAAACTGCTGCTGAGGACCAAGATGGAGAAGAAGGTGAGTTCAAGCCTGTTTTTATTCTGTTTAAATAGGTGTTTCTATAAAGTTATGAACTTGAATGTGGATGATAAGAAAGGGACAGTTGAGAATTGGAAATGAGGACATGCCAAATTGTTTTTGTTACAGGGGATGCTGAAGGGGACAAGAAAAAAAAGGACAAGAAGAAGAAGAAAGGGGAGAAGGAAGAGGAAAAGAAGAAGAAGGGGCCAAGTAAAGCCACAGTGAGGGCTATGCAGGAAGCATTGGCTCGTATGAAGGAGGAAGAGGAGAGAGCCAGGCAGGAGGAAGAGGAGCGGCAGAGGCGGCTAGAAGAGCTGGAGGCTCAAAGATTGGAGAAGGTGACCCAGGCCAGCTAATGAGAGCTATTTGAATTATGAACATAAAATAAAACTGTAAGAACACTCCAGTGCTAAAACCACGCTGTGTCTCTGTAGGAGCGTTTGGAGCAGGAGCGGAAGGAGAAGAAGAAGCAGAAGGAAAAGGAGCGGAAGGAGCGGTTGAAGAAGGAGGGCAAGCTACTGACTAAGGCCCAGAAAGAGGCTAGAGCCAGGGCTGAAGCAACACTGAAACTGCTGCAAGCTCAAGGTGGGTAGGGCTGGGGAAGAGTTGGTGAGTTAATTAAGAATAGGGGTGAAACATGGGGCAATGCATGAGCATTAGGCTGGCAGTTTGGTGAGTTTTGTGAGTTGGATGAGCTATGTTTATGAAGAGCAGAACTTCAGGACTTGGTCCAGGAAGAATCAGTGACAGGGAGCTTTCTTCACTGGTCCTGTGCTGTCATGTTACAGGTGTTGAAGTGCCATCCAAAGACTCTCTGCCAAAAAAGAAGCCAGTCTACTCTGACAAAAGGAAAAAGAAGCCAACAGCACAGAGCCCAGAAGGTAGAGACTTTGAAGGAGACGCTGTGGTCTGCACACTGTCTTGCTGTCCTGTTGACCCTTGCCCTGATGCTGAACGTCTCATATTTATATTACAAGATTTTGTAACCCGGTGGATAGTCACTCATCTTTTTAATAGTCTGGTCAGTCAGATGTTAACAATGTTTTCATTCCTTACACAGAAACCTCAGAAGTGACCTCCCCTACATCTGAGATGGTTGAGCCAATCATAAGTGAAATTGAGGTGGAGACTCCCAAGAAGGACCCAGGTGGGTGTGCTCTTTACAGTTATTGTGGGCAGGATTAGAAGATGCTGGGATGTGGCAGTTCACTGTTGTACTCTTGTACTCTACAGGGGAAGGGAAAAAGGCAAAAACACTCAGCCTTCATGCTACAAGGTTTTTTTTGTATATATTATAAAATATTTATCATTACCATGTATAAAATACCATTTATTTTGAATTTTAAATACTTTTTGACGACATCTCGGAGGCCCAGTGACCAAGGAAGTAGCGCTGCTGCCTCACAAAGCCTTGAATCCAGCTCAGTCATTGTTGTGTTTGCATACTCTTCCTCTGTGTGGGTTTTCTCCAGGTGCTCCAGTTTCCTCCCACAGACCAAAGCCGACTGTTTCAGGTTATTTGGTTCTTGTAAAATTGCATGCTGTATGTGGCACTTGTAATGTACATTCATACCTAGGCTGGACTTATTTTTCTCCTTCAAGTCCACCATAACATGCCAGCATTGTAACATCAGTATCAGAAATGACATCTCCACCACCACCAACAAGGCCTCATCCTTGCTGCAGTGATGTCAATGAAGATGGTCCTTGTTGATAACTAACATGTGGCTGCCTTGAGTTGGATTGGTGTCCCATCCAGGGTATAATCTCCTAGCCTGGTACCCAACTGCTCAGGACCACTGTTCCCCTAACTCTCACAAATGGTTAGGAATAATGTATGAATGGCTGTATATTTTAATCTGGGAACTGATCTTTTTTTATATTTCTTAATTGATAAGAAAAAACTGCAATTTGACCTCCTTACAATCTGAACTTGCCTAATTGGGTGATTTCATGGAACAAATTAACATTGTTACATGAGGTGTGTAGTGAGACTTTGTAACATTGCCTTAGATGTTTGCTGTAAACTATTAATAAAAATAATTAATTAAAAAAGCGGTTTTAATGGTTTTAGGTAACTCTTTTTTTGTGAGTTTTATAGTTTACGGTTCTCCATTCAACCTTGGTCTTTATCTTTGTGTTCTCAGTGACAGAGGAGAAAGCAGAAACAGCAGATCTGGATGATTGGGAGGCGATGGCCAGTGACGAGGAGAAGGGTTGGTTTGGGTACCTTCGTTCGCACATTATAGGGCAAACTGTTAGATCCATTGGGAACACAAGAGGGCCCAAAAGTAAATCTCATGGAAAAGGCTAAGTTAATGGTTATAGATAGAAACATAGGTAAGGGTGATCTATGAAAAAAGGTCAGTGCTACAGTTCTTCCAACTGAACACAGTGTTTCAGACCTGATATGGAAGGAAAATCACAGGTACAGGAAAACTTATCTAAACGACTTAAAGCTGAGCAGTAAGAATGAATAGAGGAAGTGGATAAAAAGTATAAAGCTGTAGGTTTTCTCAGACTTTGAGTTTCCTGTTCCTTTGCAGATATGAAGAAAGTCCATATTGAGGTCAAGGAGACAGCTCAGCAGAAACAGACACAGCCTGAAGAGGAAGATGAAGAAGAGGAGGAGGAGGAGGAAGATGACGAAGATGAGGAAGATGAGGAGGAAGACGACGATGAGGAGGAAGAAGAGGAGAGTGAAGAGGAAGAACAGGAGGAGGAGGAGGAGGAGAAGAAGGAGACGCAGCCTTCTGGCAGGAAGAAGGGTGGGAGGGAGCCAAGCTCGGAGTCAAGTAGTGACAGTGAGGAAGATGATGGCAGGACCAAGGAGGAGAGGCTGTATGACAGAGCCAAGCGGCGCGTTGAGGTACAGAGTCTTCTCCCCACTTTATCCTGCAGGGTGACAAAGTTGTACACATCCATGTTTGTCTGTCCTGAAGGAGAGATTTTGCAGCTTTACAAATAATAAATTCATGTTATTGTAGAGTTGTGGCTATGGGGGTTTGTCGTGTAAAGGCTGAGCAACAACGGGGGGTACATAAAATGGGAAGATGAAGGTAACATTTTCATAGTGAACATCAAAAAAACCAATGGGTGGAATTAGTGTCCATGTACTGTCTGTCTACAGTACAAAGAAATCAGTCATTCCAAACAATGTTTGCAACATGTAGTACTAGACTTGCTGTCTTCATTCTAGTCTTGATCATTCACTCAAAGAAATGAGCCGGAAGGATTAAAAGGAGTTATACCATTGTTAGCCAAGTCTGAAACAAAGTCTGCAACAAAAATTACAAATTTACCATTTAACTTATCATCATTCAAAGTAGCATTTAGGGTTTTCCTTTAAGATGAACAATTAAATAAGTCAATACATTTTGAAACACATAAAGTAAATTCACAAAGGGCACTGAAATGATACCGAATACATTTATGTTGATTTTTATTTTAAGAAACGACGACAGGAGAACTTGAAGAACATCAATGTGGACAAACTACGGTCCCCAGTAGTATGTGTTCTGGGTCATGTCGACACAGGAAAGACTAAAATTCTGGACAAGGTAAATGTCACTTATGATGAGG
Source organism: Arapaima gigas (assembly GCA_900497675.1). Lineage (NCBI taxonomy): Eukaryota > Metazoa > Chordata > Actinopteri > Osteoglossiformes > Osteoglossidae > Arapaima > Arapaima gigas. The sequence continues at coordinate 1,319,940 of UFQX01000030.1, forward strand.
CCGGAATCCTCCTACATTTACACTCCTTTTGGAGATTCCCTTGTGTATTGTTTTTTTTCCCTGTCTGTGTGCTCTGGGGACAGTTCTTGCTTCTCTTTTCCAACAGCTACGACACACACACGTGCAGGATGGTGAAGCAGGAGGAATCACACAGCAGATTGGTGCCACAAATGTTCCCCTGGAGACTGTTATTGAGCAGACTAAGATGGTGAAGAACGTAAGTGACTTGCATTGTGCACACACATGCATGCAGTCATGTTTTCTGCCCACCAGGATCTGAGGTGTTGCTGTGTGTTCAGTTTGACAGGGAGAACGTCAAGATCCCAGGGATGCTGATCATTGACACTCCAGGACACGAATCCTTCAGGTACTGTGTGTGTTGGTGTGTTACTGTGAGGATGTAGATGTACGTGGAGGAGAAAGACTCGCTACGACACTGTGACTGTACACCCACTCCACAGTAACCTGAGAAACAGAGGAAGCTCCCTGTGTGACATCGCTATCCTTGTGGTGGACATCATGCATGGCCTTGAGCCCCAGACACTGGAATCCATCAACCTGCTGAAGGAGAAGAAGTGTCCCTTCATTGTGGCACTTAACAAGGTCTGGACCCAATATAATCTGTCATTCCTTTTGGCACTGTGTTGTTGAAGGGAAAAGGTTACATTTTTAATGCAAAACTAGGGAAAGGTCTGAAATAGAACAGGGCCCCATATTTCAAATAATTTTTTGGTTGACGAGTACTTGGTTATGATTTAAGGGCCAACATACGCTCTCTAACCCAGAGCAAAGCCTTTGGTGGGTTAGCTGATTTTCATTCTGGCAAAGTAGAGAGCGAAGGTGAGGGCATCTTTTGTTTTGTTGGTTATTGAAACCCCGTTTTTCTTGACTTTAAATGCAGCGTATTGCAAAATTAGGCTGAATTTTGATGTCAAACACTTCTCAAAAGCAGAATAGACCAAAAGCCTGACAGTGTAGAACCTGACCAAAAAATGTGTGTTGAGTCAGCCATGGCAGAATATTTTACTGCTTTTAATATATATTTGCCCACAGCCACATGTTGGGTCTGTTTGTTTTTTGTTTGCAGTGTCTGAAATAAGTGCATCGCATACTAATATAACAGACAGTTACAGAGTCCTTTAATTCTAATTCAGTAACTTCCTGGTCCCCCTTCAGATTGACCGCCTGTACGACTGGAAGAAGAGCCCAGACACGGACGTGGTTGCCACTCTCAAGAAGCAGAAAAAGAACACCAAAGATGAGTTTGACGAGAGAGCCAAGGCAGTCATTGTGGAGTTTGCGCAACAGGTGAGAGGAAGACGGGTGCCCTACAGAGGCGCAAAGTGTCTGTTCAGCACTGGCTGTCTGCATTGAGAAAGTTCCTGGAAATTTCCACCTGCACATTGTGGATCTGATGTTATCTTTATTCCTTTGTATAAAAGCAATCCCCCTGCCCCTGCTCTCCTTTCAGGGTCTGAATGCAGCACTCTTCTATGAGAACAAGGACCCACGAACTTTTGTGTCGTTGGTGCCCACCTCGGCGCACTCGGGTGATGGTATGGGCAACCTGATTGCTCTGCTGGTAGAGCTCACCCAAAGCATGTTGACACGGCGGCTGGCGCACTGCGATGAGCTCCGGGCCCAGGTCATGGAGGTAAGCACTCCTCCCTCTTACTCCCTAGTGAAAACAAGGGGACTAAAAACTTACCATTTAATGAAATGCTTGTTTTATTACCAAAGTCAGTAACTCCTATTGTTATCTATACAAGTGCAGAGTTTCTGGCAGGTGCTGAGGAGCTCCACCACGGGCCACTTGCCCATCAGTGACCTTTATTGCTTGAATACCCTCCTTTCTCAAACAGGTGAAGGCCCTTCCTGGTATGGGTACCACGATAGATGTGATCTTGATTAACGGTCGCCTGCGTGAAGGGGAGACAATCATTGTTCCTGGAGTGGAGGGTCCCATCGTCACACAGATCAGGGGGCTTCTGCTACCCCCACCACTCAAGGAGCTCCGTGTTAAGGTAGCAGTGTGGGGGTTGTTTGATGGTAAGAAGTGATGGATGGATGGATGGAGACCAGTGTGACTGAAATATGCCCCTCTGTTCTCACAGAACCAGTATGAGAAGCACAAGGAGGTGTCCACTGCTCAGGGTGTGAAGATCCTGGGCAAAGATCTGGAGAAAGCTCTGGCCGGGCTGCCCCTGCTAGTAGCTTACAAAGAGGATGAGATTCCTGTGTTGCGGGTGGGTTTACCATCATCGCTTTCTGTATTTCTGATGCTTTTCATTTTTAAGAGAAAAACCGACGACTCCATCCTGCAATGGTACCCCCCCCTTCCTCTTTCTCCCTGTGCTGTATCCTTGCATGACCTTTTACACTTCACACGTCTTTAGTGTGATGCATGTCATAGCATGCTTTACTGCAGCCCTCACTCCTCATGCTGCTCTTTGTTTGGTGCAGGATGAGCTGGTGCGAGAGCTGAAGCAGACACTGAGTGCCATTAAGCTGGAAGAGAAGGGTGTGTATGTGCAGGCCTCTACCTTGGGATCCTTGGAAGCCCTGCTGGAGTTTCTGCGCAGCTCCAAAGTGCCAGTAAGTCCTTCTGACACAGACCTTCTCAGCAAAGTCTTCCATCTGGTCCCGTCAGCCTTAGTAGGTACAGTAGATGTCTGCCAAATGCACAGTGGTCATCCATGATTGCTGTTTTTTTTTTTTTTTTTTGGCTACTGCCCCATACTCTGGAATCAGGGTGTGAAGAATTGATGCAGAATAACCTGTGTGGCAATGAGTTGGAGCTGTTTCTCTTCACAGTATGCCGGCATCAACATTGGCCCCGTTCACAAGAAGGATGTCATGAAGGCATCGACAATGCTGGAGCACGACCCACAGTGCGTGTCCCTCTCAAAATTATTTTTTGTTTGGTCTATGAAGACTTTGTATTGGCAGTTACTGAAGGATAGTCAGCTACTCACTGTAACCTCAAATTCCCTTTTTTACTGTTAAAAGTGATCCCCATAAGCTCTTCTAGGCACAGGGTTATTCAACATGAGTCTGCCAAAAAATACTTCTGGGAGTCCTTTTTACCAACCGCCACCTGTTGCCATAATGTCACACTAGGACCTGTCAACAATTAGTTGTGTGTCCAATTTTTAAAATTGTCTGTTGGTATTAATTTATAGGTTATTTTCTTTTGGAGATTGATACAATTCTGCAGAACAGAAGTCATATTAGACACTTTTGTGTTGCTGACATAAAGTGAACCATAGTTAGGGTCGTGCTCACACACCCCCTGTCCGTCCGTCGGCCACAGGTTTGCTGTGATCCTGGCCTTCGATGTGAAGATCGAGAGGGACTCACAGGAGTTGGCTGACAGCCTGGGTGTGCGCATATTCAGCGCAGAGATCATCTACCACCTGTTTGATGCCTTCACTAAGTACCGAGAAGACTACAAGAAGCAGAAGCAGGATGAGTTCAAGTGTGTGAACCACATGTGGGAGGGGGAGTTGGTGCTGTGCTGGGTGTCTCACACAACAGGTTGTTTTGTTTGTTTGTTTGTTTGTTTGTTTGTTTGTTTGTAAATTAAAGAAGATGAGAGCTGCTTTCTGTCAACAATCAGCCATTGTGATATATTGAGGAAAATGTATTTTCTTCAATATGTGGCTGGTAGCATACTTAACAGTGGGAATTCTGTTTGCCATCAGTGACAGAGGAGGGTAGTGCAGGCCTGTCCATTTCTTCCACTAATGCTTGTTTTGTGTACCCCCTCCCCTTCCCATCAGACATATTGCTGTGTTTCCCTGCAAACTGCGCATCCTGCCACAGTACATCTTCAACTCCCGTGACCCCATCGTCATGGGAGTAAGTGTAGAGGCAGGTGTTCTCCGCCAGGGAACGCCACTCTGTGTGCCAAGCAAAGGGGTGAGTTCTTGACCACTGCCACTCCCTCTTGTCTGATGACACAAACATGGGTCCTCCCCAATGCTGCAGTCCCAACGGGTGGGTCACTGCATAATACACTCATCTTGTCGATCAAGTTATGTTCAAATTTTATAGAATTGGAATATTCAGTATGTAGCACTAATACATGTTTAATCCTATGAGGATATTAATTTGAATCAAGGTTGGTGAATACATTGATGGCTGATGTCCTCGAATAGCTTAATTTTTTTTTTTTTTTTTTTTAAAGTTTACATTCAAATACAAACTTGCAAATTTTGTTGCTCATGTTGACTTGAGGCAGAAAGTCAGTCACCTACTTTGTGTTTGGCAGTTTGTGGACATTGGCATTGTGACCAGCATTGAGATCAACCACAAGAGTGTTGACAATGCCAAGAAAGGCCAGGAAATCTGTGTAAAGATCGAGCCCATCCCCGGCGAGTCCCCAAAGATGTACGGGCGTCACTTTGAAGCCACAGATATTATCGTCAGCAAGGTAATGACACTAAGGCGGTGTGTGACGCTGTGTGTGTGTGTCCGATGTGCTGATGTTTGTTTTATTATTTTGAGTGGGAGTCTAGTGTAACTGGTAGTGTGAACTCTAGTGATGTTGATGTGTCCCACACAGTCCACAGTGGTGTGCTTTGTTTTGTTTTCCCCTTGTGACACAGATCACCCGGCAGTCCATTGACGCCCTAAAAAACTGGTTCCGGGATGAGATGCAGAAGTCAGACTGGCAGCTTATCATGGAGCTGAAGAAGACTTTTGAGATTATTTGATCTGAGAGTGAGCGACGTGGTCATGTCCTCTCATTTACACACACACACACACACACACACACACACACACACACACACACACACACACACGGGTAGGGGGGTGTAGAGTCATGCCTTCCTCCCCTATCTCACCGCGGGGGCTTGGAACCCAGTGTATTAGAAAGAAAGAAAAAGCAAACGTTTTCTGTGAGAAACCGAAGTATTTTCCACTGTTTTTACAGTGATGTTTTACAACACTTACACACTTCCAACGTGCCTGTTGTTCATTTTTTCTTTGGATGTTTTAATTTTTCAGCTGCCAGCCTCTTGGCTCTCCCCTGCATTTACCCTTACTGCTAGTCCCAGGGGTGGGTTTGAGGAGGTGGGGTGGGTTATTTGGACTGGCCAAAGGTTCATGATTTGCCCTGAATTTTAGATGTATGAATATTAATTAGCTTGTCAGTGTCTTGGGAATGCATTTCATTTTAAGATTGCAGTTGTTAATCCTTTGTAATGACACAATGACCTGCCCCTCCCCCCATCACTGTCACTGATGCCCTTCTCCTCAGAAGTTTCCTAGTGCCTATACATTTTTTTTTTTTTTACAGTAAATGTCTTGAGTGAAAAGGCACCCTCCTGAATAGAATTTGACACGTACAAGAGAAGTTTGTTCAAATTGAGACAAACTGTCAAAACACAGAAGTCTACAGCTTTTCCCTGTGTGTACAGTTGATGGTAAATGGCAAATAATGAAAAGAACAATTAAAGCCATTGTAATTTCATTGAAAATAAAGTGCAAATGTTATCTGTGTTTGTACACTTCCTCCTATGTGTACAGTGATGGGAGGATAAGTAGGTGTGGAGCTGAGCTTTTTCCCAACCTCACTCCACACTTTACCTCTGAAGATTTTATATTTCTTGTAGTTTTTCATGCTGTATGAATTATGAAAAGTTTACCATTAATCAAACTTAATTTTAAATACAAGGGACCTAAACTCCACAAGATATTTTAAGAGTTCAATGTTTATTAATAATGTCTTAGAAAACATACAAATGGTTTCACAGCATAAGGTCTTCAGGCACACAAAGCAGGTCTCTCCACAGCCAGTAGGATTCTACAAGCCCTTCCTTCAATAATGTTATGGAAAAGAAATGTGATTTAAAGCACTGGCTTTGGCGGCTTAGTGGAGAGAATAACAATAAAAAGGGAAATTAACCATGTATTACATTGAGGACCCCCCATTATGTCACCACATTTAGTTTTGCAGTGTATGCACTGCTGTGTCATACCTCCCTCCACATTACAGGGGTGTGTGCAGTCAGTAACAGTTCCATGGTAAGCAGCAGTCTACGGTGTGGGTGTTGTACCGGTGTAAAAGGAACCATTTCTGTTCATCCTTCCCTGTACAAGAATGCAGGGTTTTGCTGCCTTTTTTCCAATCACAACAAATGCACAACTAATGGGGGGGCTAACAAGAATGGTTCTTTATTACACAGCTTGTAAACACTGCACTGAAAAAAAAACAATAAAACATCTTTTCATATAAACAAACTTGCTTCCATAGATACAATTTTCACCTACAAGATACTTATTTTATTAACCCTTAACCCTTATTTACATGCGATGCTGACAAATTTTGGCACTTTGTTTTGCAAAAGAACAGTACAAAAAAGTTTGTTTTTTAAAAAAGGATTGTTCCTTGTTTTTATCCATTTTGTGACTGTGCTCTTTTGCAAAATCTTCATGAACAGTTGTGGCACAGTGCAATAAAAATGAGGCAGAACATCGCAGGAGCTCATCACTCGCCTCTCCAAGAGTCTCCATGGGGTGGCACTCCAGCACACAGCATCTGCTGCTCCTGTAACCACCGACTCACTGCAGGCAAGATTTCTGGCTGATGCTCCAATCATGATTAGCATCTGATGGATGGAGCTCAGGTTCCCCCTGTTGAAAACCCAGAGGAAGGTGTCCTACGTGATTTTCAAGGTGCTTCCGTAGGTTTGCTGGACAACAACCTGCACGTTGTCCAGAATGAAGTCGAAGGCCATGTTCCACACGGACTCCACGGACTGCTGCATCAGCCTGGATACAAGGGGGTGACATCACAAATGATGTTTATTTAAAAAAAAAAAAAATTTAGCTGACTTGCTCATTTTCTCTGGTTGATGCAGGACCAGGACCATGCATTTCACAGGAAGGTCCATCTGACCTTTGGCCCTGTGGGCTGTTACCTCTTCATATACTTAATGACAAGGTAGAGTTTCTCCAGATCTCGGTCCTCCACCAGCTCGGTGCAGTATTTGACCACCTGCAAGATGTCCTCCTCCATAGGTTCTGTGGAAACACCACATATTAACCACTGATTTAGAGGTAGACCCCCACAACTGCTATTCTAAGTAGCCTGGCAGTGACTCCCTGTACTGACACCCCCCCGTACCTGGTATTGTAGTGACCCACTCCTTCAGTAGGGTCCGGATGTCTGTAAACTCGCATGCTCCAGCCAGCGTGGGACCTGGCCGGGAGGTGAGCTTAACCACTTTTTCCTGTAAACTTGGCTTCAGGGAGGACGTTGAGGGTCCATTCTCTGGCTAGAAGAGGGAAGACTAACGGAGTATAAATTCCCAACATGAGGCAAACAATTCCTTGGTTCCTCGGAAACAGCAGTTGGAGTCTCACCTTCATCTCCCTGCCCGTGTGCTCCTGCTTGAAAGTGTATGAAAGCCGCTTGGCTGGGCTGCTTTTGGTGGGGCTGTTCCCATGGAGACGGGTCTTAAGAGGACTTGGCCCCCCTTTGGCAGGGCTTGCGTTCTTCCGCTTGTAGCGGCGCTTAGTCCGGCTGGCAGCTCCCGCCTGCTTTAGCTGGAGCAATGGGTTCCTGGCTTCTGCTGGAGTGACAGGACAAAAGCCGGAAAAACCAAAATTACAGCTGAGAACCCAAACAGATATAGTGCTTCTCATGTGGAATATTAATCCAAACTCCACTGCAATGTCAGAAATATAATGTCCACAATCTTTCTTACCTACAGTGCCTTGGGAATGGGCAGTATATGCTGAACGTAGCTCATTCTGTAGCTCTGGTGGTAGCGCTGCAAATACCTCTGGGTCCACCTAGAGAGGGCAAAAAACACAAGCAGGAAAAATGAAAGTAAAAGGAGGGAAAAGAAAAAAGAGAACAGTTAAGATTTAAGAGTTATGTAGCTGCAAATTTTTTTTAAAAAACCACTCATTTCACATTAATGGACCATGACCAGCAAATTATGAGGGTAGCTGGGGTCACCTGGGAGAAGTCTGGCAGTGCCAACACAATGCCTGCAGGGCCACCCTGGCCTTGCTGCTCTGGAATCTGCAGCACCAGCGTGTCCTGGGGCACGGGGGGTGCACCCTGAGGAGGCCCTCTGTTTGTGGCCTGCTGCTCCCTGCGACACCAGGACTGTTCCACCTGCTCCTTCAGTTCAGCTGGCAATGCCTCCAACACAGAGCGGTCAACCTGAGGAGATGCCCCCCCCCAAGATATGTGTGAATTAATGCTCCTGCACGTTGAAACAGATACATTGAGGGGCTATGCAGACAGTTGTCACCTGTGATGGAGACGGCACCTCAATGCTGAGGTCCAGGCGTATCTTAGAGTGCCTGGGTGTGTGGAGACCCCCGTTATGTCGTGGTGGGGGTCCTTCCTTGCTGGTTCCGGGCACCGGCTCTGCCGAGGAAGTTGGGAAGTGACATACTACCAGGGTGTCATGGTCCCTGCCTGAAGTCACAGCTTCTGCCAGAGCACCAATGTTAGTGGCATCTGAAAAAGAAACCACTGGGGTAAATGTCCATTAGTCTCGCTGAGCCCCCCTGTCACAGTGCACAGCAGGCATAACAGGTGAGCGGAGCAAATGAGCAGCACTCCTTAGTTCTCTAGCCTTGGCTAATCGTTTACTGTCCCACCGAGAAGGACACTGGACAAACTCTTCTGGCTCTGCTGAAAATACCTTCCGCTAAAACCCAAAAGGAGTTTTTGGGCACATTCCCTTCCGCTGTCTTCCTGAAATGTTCAGTTGGCTGCCATTTCATGCCATTAAACTGGCATTTATTACAGCTCCTTTGCAGAAGTGCTCACACAGGTCACATTGTAGATAGTTGCTCACATTCCCTCCCCAAAGTCATTGCCATGAGCTCCTTTAGCCACCAGATTATTTAACTATGGTGCACAAATAAGCACTTTTTGGTGTCCGTCTACCAAGTCACCTGCCTCTATAATGCCACTGAGGAGAGAATCAAGCAAGTGGCTTGTGATCTTACAGTCACTGCTCTTGTTTGTATAGTGTAGCTGAAATTTGTACCAATTTTATTTGTTTTTTCTTTATTTTGTTTGAGTGCAACTGTGTACCTTGTTGTTATGTATCCTGTACGAAAGCCACTGTGTGAATTTTCTTGCAGGAATTACTAAAATGCAAACAGAAACACACACACATATATGCATGCATATGGTCCATCCCAAGTGACCCTGACCTGCTGGGGATTTATGACTGTCTGGATGGGGACGCCTCTGGGCCAATAGCATGTCTCGGATGGAACGGCGTGAAGCACCACCAGGCCCTCCGGTGACAGTTGAGGAGCCCGTTATAGAGGGTGTCAGCTGGTGCACCTGCAGGCCCACTCCCCTCATGTCTGTCACAACCAGCTTCATAGCGTGGAAGAGTTTGATGACCTCGGTGGCAATCTGGTGGCCAGAGTCTGTGGGCTGATCCAGGCTCACTGTCCTGCATGGTGATAATACAGACCAAATATAATACAATCGCCATTGTTCATAATCAATATGATACCTCTACCAGTGTGTAGCATTTGGCGACAGGAGATCTAACACACACACACACACACACACACACACACAAAATGCAATTCAGCACTGACCTGGCAAAGGTGTCACAAATGCCGTGGCCTCCAAACTTTGCAGGCTCCAAAGGGGCCCCTGGCTTACGTATCATCACCTTGAGTGTGAGCCTCCGGCCCTTGAGACGTGCTGCCTGTAGTCGCCGCTCAACTTCCTGGGACAGTTTGGTTAAGAATGTCTCTGCTTCTGCCACCTTGTGAAAAGGTAGGAATACCAGTTTGGAGTGGGAGGAAAAAAGGGTGGGAATTACACAGGGTGGAGGGACAGGGGCAGACAGACACAGGGAAGGGGTGGGTAGTCAGATGGGGGGGGGGGTCGGATACGATGGAGAGAGAAAGTCGTCAAACTGCTCGCAGTTTAATCCACAATGCCTAAGAACATATTGGCACTGACCTGTGTGAAACGGATCCCGTAGTTCATATCTGCTGATACAGACTTCCTTTCCTTCTCACTCCTCACAGGCCGGTCGTCCAGACCACGGCAGAACCGGAACAGTGTCTGGCCCGTCCGGGGCCCAAACTCCTTCTGCAGCCTGATCATGGAAATCTGCTGCAGGTCCCCACAGGTGCGCACCCCAAGGGAAGCCAGTTTGCAGCCCATGGTCCGCCCAACACCTTAAACACAGAGCAGCGTCCACTGAAACCCACTGCTCTTGTCTAGCCTCCTGTTGGTGGTCTGCCTTTTATCTAATGTGTTAACATGTGAGTAGCAGTCAGTGGGGGACACTGTTCTCACCTGGCAGGCTGGTGACAGTCTGATCTCTGATGAAGTCATCCACTTCTTCTGACTTTAGGTAGTACTGCCCATCAGGCTTAGCCCTGCGGGTTGCCATTCTGGCCAAAAGAATGTTGGAACCTGGACAAAGTAGGAGACACAGTGGAGTTGTAGGCTGCTGTGCATCTGGAAGATGGTGTTCGCCAACAGGGTGTGTGTGGGGCACAGACTCACCCATGCCCACTGACGCTGAGCAGCCAGTTCGTTCTTTGACATCAGCACGGATGGCACCAGCCAGCTCCTCAGGCGATATGGCCAGCTCAGCGATCAGGCTGGTAGCGTCCACCAGTGCCTCATCACAGCTGAGGGCCTCAATGTGGTGGGTGTAGCTGGAAACACGGGAGGGTTGTGGCCATGGGCAGATCCAGTATGAAATGAGATTTGTCAAAACACTAAAAAGATCACATCAGACAGTGAGACAAAGAGAAGTGTGTACCGGTACCTGGCCAGGGTCTCATACATAGCCATGGCCACCTCCTTGTAGGCCCGGAAGTTGTACGGAACAGCCTGCAGTCCGGGGCAAAGCTGCTTAGCCTGACCGAAGAACATGCCATTCCTGACCCCTGCTTGCCTGTGAGTAGGAGATACACGTCAGCGCACACTGCATGTTGACAGTAGTGTGTGTACACAGCAGTCAGCTAATGGACTGAGCCAAAGACCGTCAACGCGTATACTTTCCCACCATTAATTTGACTCCCAGGCCCTTCATCACTTGTAGCAAAATAGTGTTTTTTTTATATGGGTCAAAGCAGGAGGTCACTGGGGGTAACCAGGGTTTCAGGTACCTGGCCTCATAGCTGCAGGAGGCAATCTCAGCCATGGAGAGTACAGCCAGGTCCTGCTCCAAATGGGGGTCAGCACTGCCTGGACTCTCGGGAGAAGGCGTCACCTCCAGGTCTTCGTCTTTCTTCTCTGTGTGACAATGACAGTCATAGTTACTAATTCTCTCCACAGATTCATAAAATTAAAAGTGACATATGAAGAGGACCTTCCAGTTGACCTCATGTGTTGAAGTAGTCCTCCACCTCAAATGCCATAAACCATCAGCACTGTGGACATTATGAGGAGCCCCCACCAACCCAAGGTGAACAAGGGCAATCCCAGAGGGTATTACAACTGCTCATCTCACCTGCTTGTTTGGGGTCCAGTTTTCGTTGGTAGTACTGCATTTCCAGCTGTGGGTTGGCTCCTGGGCGCTGGGACACACGGCCCTGTCCTCGGTTACTTGTCACAGCAACAGGCTTCCCTGTGAGGGGTGGGAAGTGGGGTCACCGACTGCTATCGACTGCCTGATGCAAAACAGGACCACAGGAGTGCCCAAACTGAGCTGCTGCTGTGCATGTGTGTTTGGAAATCATGCCAACAAAGATACCTGACCCTGAATATGAGAATGTAAGGACACTCCACAGCAGAGCAAACCTCTTGAAACCGATTTTTAAAAGAAAATTTTAAATGAAATCTATCAGACTTCTTGGCATTATACAGTAATTCCTTTTGTCCCCAAAAACAAATTGAACACTGAGTGTCTATTTCCCATTATTTAAAATGGGGGAGGGTAAAAAATGAGCTCCCAGCCCATCAGAAAACACCTCTATAACTATGAAGCCATGACTTGAGCATGATAAACACTTTAAACACCTAGCTAATTATAAAAGAATTAATGTCATTAATGTGCATGTTTATAGTACATAGTGCAGTGCGTACACTACAGCGCATTTCACATTAGTCACTGCGTTACACATGGGAGATGAGAGGTTTGCAGCCCCACTTCAGTCTTATGACATGTTGAATAAAGGAAATAAAGATGTGTCAAAGTAACCCGCCATCTGTCTCTTCATTTCACACGACCGGCATTTAACAAAATAGGTTTATCTTTTTAAAAAATTAAATGTGCACTAAGTGTGGCGATGTGTTGCAAACAGCAAAGTAAAACAGGCAAAACAGCTAATAACACCTGTGCAATGTGTCTGACTTCCAATAATTTCCTAACGCAATAGTTTATTGCAATACATAATGTATTATTTTACTACACTACACTGTACGGTATTTATTTGAAGATTTTTTATTTATGCTGATGTTTATTTGTGTTTTGATTATTTTATTATGGATAAGCTTTGGATAAAAACTTGTCATAGTAACAGTTTTCGTTCGGATGCCAATATATAGGTATTGCTTTTCAAGAACCAAGAGCGAAAATTTGGACATACAGAGTTTGGATGCCAAGCGATTGCTAAATTTCTTTTCAATTGCTTTTTGCATTGAACTGAATGTCAGTGCAAAGTGCTCTCAATGAAAAAAAATCAACGGCTGGGTGTGAGACAGAATGGCAGAGCCTTACCCTTCAAGTTGGGTCGGTGGCGGATGCCCACGGACACAAAGAAACAGTCCATGTCCACATGGAGGATACAGGGCTGCTTCAAGGGAGGGCCTGATGGAGCAGAGGAGTGTATGACAGACACACACACACACACACACACACCTTTGTTAGAAGCTCATCCAACCAAAAGTGGCACTTTTCAAACCAAAGTAGCACTGGGAAGACTCACTATCAGCAATCAGTTGTCCAAGTTAAAGTCTGGAGCCCACCTTGGAAACACACGGCATTAGGCTGAACAGGGTACATACCAAAGAGATGAGCTCGTGGCTGGGTAGCTCAACATACACTGAGGGATATTCAGAGTTACCAATTACCCTGAAAACACATGTTTTTGGACTATGAGAGGAAACCCACACAGACACGTGGGCAACATGCAAATTCCACGCAGACTGAACCGGATTCGAATCTCTGTCTGAAAAGCCCAGGTACTGTGAGGCAGCAGTGCTACCCCTGCATCACCGTGCCTTCTGAGGTGGGGATAGTGATAGAAACCTCTGAATTCAGTGATCAGTTTGTTCAAAGTTGAAAGCAATTAGTTCGTGGGGAAGATTCAGATTACAGGAACCCAGTGAATGACAGTGAGTCAACAGGCCAGGTGGTGGCATAGTGTTTACAGCTGCTGCTCTGCAGCTGAAGGACCCAGTCTCTCCTCCTGCTGCAGCACCCTTGAGCAAGGTGCTTACACTAAACTGCTCCAGGAAAATTTACCCAACTGTAAAGGGTTAAATCATTGTAAGTTGCTTTGGAGAAAAGTATGAAATAAATAAGCAAGTAACTCAGTAAATTTAACAGGAGACAGACAAAGTGAACTTGGGAATTTAGGAAACAAAGTCCAGAATGAATTTTTTTATAAGAATATTTTGTGTGCTGTCATAGACAATGTCCTCTGGCCAAGGGACACCTCACCTGGGCTTAAGTGAACTTCTCAGTCCTAATTTACCCCATCCTAACTGTTTTTTCCACCTGAGTTGGGTATCGGCAAAGTGGAGCCTGTCCCAGAAGCAATGGATGTAAGGCCATGAAACTACCCCTGGATGGAAAGCCAGTCCATTGCAGGGTGACCACACACACCATTCATACACTATGGACAATTTAGAGTGACCCATTAATCTGAAAAATATGTCTCTGGACAGTGGGAGGAAACCAGAGCATCTGGAGGAAGCCCACACAGACACAGAAAGAAGAAAAAAACTAACTCAAAAAAGGCTAAATAAAGGACTCTCCTTTTGTGTTCAGACCTGTGAGGCATACTGAATTAAAACAATTGCTGCACATTTGTGCGAAAAGCACAAATTAACCGAAAATAAGATGAACGATGAGGGCCTGAATGTCGGTAATAGTTTTTTCTCTCTGTGAAGAATTACAACTGATCGATGCAAATCAAATCCAAGTAAAGTTGCATTTAAAAGCTGAATCGATGTTCATTCATCAATGGGCTGCCAGGAGCCAGAGCCCCTGGAAATCAGCAATCCACAGCAATTCCCCACAGTGCTGTGGTACAGTGGCCCTCCAGAGGACAACGAGGACGCAGATGATGGAGTACCTGTGATCTGAGCCACCCTGTGTCTCCTTAGCCTCTCCTTCCCAGGAAAGTTGATTCCTCCAGCCTCCCGGTGCTGATGCTGCAGAGAACTGACATACTCAGAGAACTCACTCCTCCAAGTGGAGATGTGGTGGAGCCGGGAACGAGAGTAGAACTCGGAGATGATGTTTTCTCCAGCATTCCTCACTGGTGACCCCCCAAGGGAGCCACTGTGATCCACTGGAGCAGGGGAGATTTGGGCTGTGCTCTGGGTTGCGTCACGCTGGGCCCCGTTGAGCCAAATTTTGCCTGCATCTTGTGCAGGAGGGTTGGGATGCTGAGGGTCATGCATTGTTTGACGGGGCATGGGAACGGAGGTCACTGTCTGGTCAGAAGACAAGCGGGGGGCAGCCTGGGAGGATGCTGGGGGGCTACTTGATGGCAACAAGTGAGATGATTCCCCTATGTCTTTGCTGTGAGTGAGCAAAGCTGGGGACTGGAGTAGTCCATTCTCCATGGGCGTCCGTCCCCGTGTCAAGTCCAGGGGTTTTAAGGCACCGTTCACAAGATGGCTGTGGCCATTGGTTAGTGTTCTCTCGAGGCCCCCAAAGGAAGAGACAGGACCTGGCTTGGGGTGATCATCCTCGCTTTCCTCCATCAGTACTCCATTCAGTTTGAGCCTCACTGCCTGTTCGATCCCGTTTCTGTTCCAGGCGTTACAGAACAACACAAAGCAAAATTTAAAAAAACTGTACTTTACAAACAAACAAACATACATATCAAACATTCCTGATGTAATAAATCAATGCTAATGCAGTGGACCCCTTGTACTTACAGTTTGAAGTTCAGCTCCTTGTTGGCATGATTGGTAATGCTGGGGTTGTGCCCAAGCTGCTGTTGGGCATGGCCTAACTGATGGTGGGAGTGGCCTGGGTTTTCAGATTCATGGCCCACACAAACCATAGGGAAGCTCAGGCCCTTCTGCTTGGCATACAGCTGATACTTCAGGTAGGAGAGGAGGCGCCCTTCCTTGATACTGAGATATGACAGGGAGTGAGGACATGGTACCCTGAAGCTCACTCGCACGCACACGCACGCACACGCACACGCATACCTGTCTGTGATCCAGTCTGGCCGCACCACCTTCTCTCCCCTCAGCTCCGTGATCTTGCTGTGTGGCAGGTTTGTAGCGATGATGTGTGTGGTCTTGGACCGGGAGTAGTAAACATGGAACTGTCCACCATGCAACATCATTAGCCTGCGCAGCTCATCAGCGCTGGGATCTACACAGATACACAGAGTGCATGTAGCTCAGAACTTTCCTGTCATGGTGCAATCTAAGGGCTTCACTGGGATCCCTGGGACAGTGCCAGGAATCGTTATAAACCCACACCATCTCACCTGTAAAACCGTTGACATAGATTGCCACACCACTAAAGATAGTGGAGCATGTGCCTTCCTTCTGCTTCTCCCGTGGGGCATCCAACTTGAACTGCTCCTCCAGCTTGGACACCTTAGCAGCCATGTACCCGCCCTGACGGAGTTCACAAATGACAGTTTCACATGCAATCGTACAGTAATGTTAACAAAAACACTTTGGAGGGAAATCACTTTAATGCTGACTTGAAACATAGGAGCACAGTTATATGCAAGCCAAGACTGCATCATCAGCACAGAGAACTGTTTCCACCTCTTCAAGAGCCAACTCCACTTTGAACTTCACACTCACAGGTGCTGGGAATAGTTTGACTATTTTCTATCTAAGATTTCTAATGCTCAGCCAACTCCAGGCAGGCCAGTACAAGCCAAGGCCAACATGTGTCCTCCATATTTCACGTTCTCCCAACGCTCAAATACAAAAGTGAGCCATTTATGAGCTCCATGTGAAAGGGAGCCTCTTTGTGCACTTCCCAGGGATGTCTGGGCATGTGTGACACCCGCACAGAGTTCAGTTGTGTACCAATCACCTGACTTGACACCTCATTTCCATAAATGTTGCAAGACCATCAGCCCCTTGTGAAGCCACAAGCAGCACCCCCACCTGATCCACAGCTGTCCACCTGCATTCACCAATGGCACACAGACTCAAACATTTGGAAACATCTCAGATTAATGCAGACGTGACCACAGCAGGACCACTGAACTGAAGATCTTCTTCATCTTTGGGAGCACTTTCTTTTATACTCACCCTGCCACCCCAGCCATCATCTTCGCCAGCCCTCTTCCTCCAGCCGCCTCGACTCATACTGAATTGTCTGTGGAGAGACAGGCACAGGCATGATGCAAGCAGAGAGAAAGAGCACAGCAGCCATTCAGCCACAACCCTACCTCTACAGTGAGGAGACGGACACCACACATGGAGGGAGGAAGCGAAAAAAACACGCAACCTGCATTTTTGAGACCTGCTGCTTTATGAAAAAGCATAAACTAAATATTGAGGCTAGAACTTACTGCAAATTCTGAGCTGTGGTTCTGCCAGATCAAAGACAAACACACTGGGTCTCCTAAAGATCAGCAGCAAAAACATCACAGCTGCAGAGTAGCAGCAAAACAGGACAGACACCTCCCATGATGCACTGCTGTCAAGCGGCATGCCACTGTGCTGCCAACATGCGGAATCGCTGCTCTGACTGTGGCAGAAAGAGGGGGCCGTCTAGCGCCAAGTGGGCTGCTTTCTGCTAATTACCCGTTTGACAGTGGCTCTAATGAAGGCCAGATCCAGTGGAGAGGAAAAGCAAACATACAAAAACAAACAAACACTGGTGTGAATGTGAAGAACCCTTTCGGAAAACACCAGTTTGTTGCTCTCATTGCTGCACTCGGGCTGTTGCTGTTTGTAAATGTTAACCACTCTGTTGTTAAACCCCAACCACAAGGACACACCTCTCTGCATGGCTGAACTCTTGAGACACAGTTCTGCGCCTTCACGGAGCTACAGCATCTCTCCATGCAGATCCTTTCCTCCAAACTACTTACAGTGATTTGCCCATTTAAACAGTAAAGTAACTTTCAGTGGAGCAATTCAAGGTAAGTACCTTGATCAATGGTATTACAGCAGAAGGTGGGATTCAACCCTTCAAATCTAACCACTTCACCATCTGCTGCCCATGTATGCATGGATTTTTCAGGTTAGTAGTTTTTTGTTTCCTTCTCCTCAGTTGCAAGTTGGCTTATTTACACAGTTTGTTAATCATATCTATGTCCCCCGGCTTTCTTTTGTCACCTTATGTCACTAGTGTTCCATTGTTCAGTATTCTGTTGAAAAACTTTGTGCTTCATAAAAATAATTTTAATTTATTTCACTTTGCTCTTGCATTACTCCTTTTTTCCTACACCCCACTACACTGCATCTACCTCAACAGACTCAGATCCACACACAAAACATTGAACCCAACCTTAAATGGTCTGAGTCCCAGCCTCTAGCACACAGGCGGCTCATAAAGCATCTGATGGGACCCTTGGTTCCAAAGCCACACAGCAGCTTTTTATTGCACTCCGGAACTCCAACTCCACAAGCTGAAAGGCACCTCTAAGCCACAGAGCGTCTAGCATACAGAGCACCACTTGAAGCTTAGTGAAGACCCCTAGTATGAGCGTCACACGTGTCACTGGCTCACGGTCATTCAGACCCACAGCCAGTTCCTGCCCTCCATGGGTACAGACCTTGTACTGTTGCTTCACACAGCGGAGGAGGTGAACCTTTCAGCCCCAGCTGGAGGAATTATACACAGAATACAGAGAAAGAGCTGCTCCCCCACAGTGCTGACAGACTCCCAGTTTATGTGCTGCTACTGCTGCCATCACCACCCAGGAGCTGCAACTGGGAAATGTGGTGCAGATAGCAAAGGGGAGGTGGAACCAACAGCTGAGTGTCCCCATTGTTCACCCAGCATCTGGCTTGTGAAGAGTCAGACCTACTTCACATCCTGCATCTTAACTGCCGTCCTGTCTCTGTAACATTCACACACACGTTTATTCATTAACTTTACATTCCTGTCCAAGACAAACACACGAAATCCCAAGATCAGTGTGTGGAGACATGTTGATGAAATGCACTATTTATATGTACATTTATTTATTTAGCTGATGTATTTCTTCAAAGCAGCTTACAATGTTAAGCCACT
Organism: Arapaima gigas; assembly: GCA_900497675.1. NCBI lineage: Eukaryota > Metazoa > Chordata > Actinopteri > Osteoglossiformes > Osteoglossidae > Arapaima > Arapaima gigas. The sequence continues at coordinate 1,338,314 of UFQX01000030.1, forward strand.
TACCACTATTTGATCATTTATACAGCTAGGTAATTTTTACAATATTAACTCAGCGCTAAGTACCTTGAGCGTACTACAGTAGGTTGTAAGTTTTAAACCTGAGTGTTTTAGTCCAAAGACAACAGCTCTAATCACTATGCCTCCTGCAGCTCTTACTAGACAACAGCAGGACCAACCACAGAGCTGAATGGTACAGATGACACGGTTTGCCTATCACTAAGTTGGTTCTTTTATCTGCTGCATCTAAAAAAGTAGAAAACAATATAGTCATCGTATGCATATGTAAAGATATGTTTCCATCTGTGCACTCATAGGTCTGCTTGTATGGAAGAGTGCATTTAACAGAGCCATTCCACTCGAGCAAAACTGAAAACTGGCACATTTGCAATTGTGAAAATTCATGCAGCACAAATTACAAATTCAGCTTGTTTTTTTTTCTGTTGATCTCCTCATTAGGGAGTGATTCCTGCAGATTAATGAGAAGCAGCCCCAGTCTGTCGCCATCTGCAGTCTGGCTGCACTGTGGCTCCCTGGCGGCACTAATGCGAGGACCCGCCCCTCCCTCCACAGCTCATTGGACAGGGGTTGGGGCTTGATTTACAAAGGCAAACACCCACCCCTTACCTGGCATCTCATTGGACAGGGTGAAAGGGGCGGGGCCTTTTTGGCAAACACAAACACCAGACCCTCACCTAACAGTTCATTGGATGGTTGAGGGAGTGTGACCTACAAATACAAACGGCGTCGGCAAGAGGACCAGAAGCCTCTAGGGCAGCATGCACTCGGCAATGCTGAGCAGGAACGTATGTGGGCACATTTCCCTCACTCATCTGGCAATACAAGTTAATAAACATTGGTACAAATGTAACTGATGTCTTTTAAAGTACTAGTAGAACCCATGACAAACGTGACGTAACAATCTCAGGGCTTTAACTACAGTTACATGTGTAGAGGATTGTGTGTCCTGTGGTTTTATATTTTAATCAGAGAGATGATTGCTGGATTTGACATTTTAACATAATATAAACACAGGACTTAGCCAAATTTGGAAAAATAAATAGGGAAATTAATATTTGTATTTTTCATTTAGCTGACAATTTTTCCAAAGTAACTTACCATTTTAGGTTTGTCTATGAAGCTATTAAAAATGTGTACCTTTTTACATAGCAGGGTACTTCTTACTGTTTTAATTCAGGCTACATATACAGTCTTCCTGCGTTAAGTCACTCACATCTGTCTAACAAATTTTTGGCGAAAGGCGAGGATGGCAACTTAACGGGGGTATGTCAGTATGCCGCAAGCCTGATAACCCAAAAGAGTGATATAGATATATCATGAATGTCGCTAACAGTCTTGCTAAAGCACTCACTAAACAACTTTGTGATTTATTGCTCTGTTTCTGAAGGGTTATTACTGTACGTAGATACACACAGACCTCTTTCTTGTGTTCATTGCTTTTGCTGGCCTGACATTTTACTGCAAAATGATTAGAAACAAGACAGACATAGAACTGCACTTAATGCTATGGACAATCCATCAATGTGACTGGATGAGACTTGAGCAGCAGCACGTGGAGGTGGGTGTCCCAGAAGACATTAGCCTGCATCAGAGGCCATTGTTAGCTAAGTTGCACCATAAGAGGGGAGGATTGCATAGGTGGAGACACGCTTCGTGCATGGCAATGGTGACAGGTGAGGTTGGTGACTTTTTAGAAGAAATGGTGGGAAATCCATTCTCCCACAGCATGTGGCAAGATGCAAGGTTGGCAAGGTACCAAAGGGGGCAAGAGAGCAGAGTAAGACTGCACACTGCTCAGGGGAACTACAGCAGAAGGGGGGGGGGTCAAACTCAGATCCTCCAACTAGAAGGTGATGTTTCTAAACAAAATGCTACCTGCTCAAATTTAAATTTCTCCAACTGCCACCCCTATGTTACTGTAAGGATAACTCAGTTGATAGGTTTGCTTTACAATCTGCAGGTAACACTTCTGCAGCAGATGGAGGGAGAAAGTGGTTGTTTCAGGTGGTGAATGTTACTCCAACACATGTGCATAGCATTTACACTTGTCACAGCACCAGGACCTTCAGCCTGCTGTCTGACTGTAATGGCATTGAATATGCAGTTTGGTAGCCATGGCAACATCATCTGTTACCTGGCCCGTGGTTGACGACCTCAGATAAAAATTGTTCTTCTTTCTCAGAGGATTATGTTTGTGTGCAGCATGTACTTCAGACCAGACGGGCCCCTGCTCAGTTTACACACTGGCTTGTGTTGTTTGTGACGGCCGCTGGGATCCAGCCAGTAACAGAATACAACATGGTAAGTAGCTCTGACCGCTGTGAGACATGCACACAAGGATGACACAAGTGTACTTGCCTGAGTCAGTGTTGGACATGCCCTCCGAGCAAGGCCTGGCAGTGGGCGCACACTCGTACACTTTTACACACACTCACTCAGTCACTCACTCACACATACAAATTCGGTCCGGAAGTCGCTCCCTGCCAAAAGGAGTGAGGATCCTGGGAGATGAGAGAAAGAGAGAAAGAGGGAAAGTTAGGATCAGGACAGGTTTCACTGTGATTGGGACAGAAGGTCCAGCATACTTCCTTCTACTCCTCCTGTTTCTGCTTCTGTATCGTACCCACATGAGAGGACAGTCCTTTGAGACTCCCTAGAAGCTCCAAGCAAAAGAACTGCAGGTGAACAGGGCAGCTGTCCACCAATGTGTTGTGCCTTGCCATTGTCACCTTGTGGAAATGTTAAACCTCCCTACATCCATCCCATGCGCAGGTCTTGATTTAAAAAAAAAAAAAAAAAAAAAATTGCTATGGATTTGTCACTTGAGTTTGACAAAGGGACACACAAGGCCACCCACACACACACCAGAGAGCATCACGGGCATACGCTGCTCCTCACCAAAGAGGAAAAACTCCTAAAAAAACAAAAGCCCAAGTTCAGGCTGAAAATAACAACAATAAACTGCTACAGGTTGGATGATAGAGGAGGATCTGCATAAAAAGCCCTTATTTTGGTCCAGATTTATTCAGCAGATGGCACTTTTTTTGTCTTCTCTTAATTGGTCCCCGAAGACAACACCCTGGCTTCCTGTCTCTTGTTGAGTGCGAGTGCGTCAACATCGCTCAACTTACCACATCACACAGCGCTGAAAGAGGCATCGCAGGCGAGGGCATGCCAGCACCACGTAGCACATCTGTGCAGGTGTCTGCAGCAACAGCAGCCCCCTCCCTAAAGACCCCCTGCAGACCTCACCTCAACTACTGTCCAGTTTCTTTCAGGCCCAGGCTCCCCCTGGCAGTTGCAAAGAAGACAGCAGCATTTCCCTTTGTCTACAACCAGCGCAAAGTGCCCCTCGTTTCCTCCAGCATGAGCTCCCTCCCCTGTCATTACACATGACTGAGGCTGCTGTGCTCACCTCAATCGATCACACTGGCGGACAAAGCACTCACCACATCTCTGGGCGAAATGAACCGGGCATGCTCAGCCAGAGCTGCAGCACAGTGGTGCAATATGCCCCCCACGCGACGATGCTCTTTAATGAGTCCCCCCCACACACACATACCACAAGCCCATACACGTGTGTGTGCGCTCACTCACCCATCGTTGATGAATGGAATCAGTAATGAGGATAAAGCTGAATGGAGGGCGGACACGGCAGCAGGAGCAGAGCACACACATCTGGATTGCTGCTGGGGACATACAGGGACGAGGTGGAAAACTACTATGATGCAGTTGGAAAACGTGTGTGCGTGCATGCGCGTGCACGCGCACACGCACACACACACACACACACACACACACACACTAATGTTCTCATCATGCTTTGCTATATCATAATAAACCAACCCTGGAGCAGCACCTGCAGTGTAATCCACAGGGATCAGGACACAGTGACAGAGAGGGATGTAGGACACACTGCATTACTGTGGCATAGGGGTCCAGAATGGTCAGCACATGGGTTAGCATCTCCAGCATCTTTGCTGTCTGAGAGCCAACGTCCTATTGGGCTTCCAGTACATTTTAAATGGCACGTGAGGGTGCTTGCCATGTAAATAATTCACAGTTAATATCAGTAAAGCTCCAGGCCCCGAGGGCAGTAGAGCTCAGTCTGTGTTTAAGCACATTGTGGTTCACATATAAAACTGATCCCCCCTTGTAAGAAACTTTTATCCTATTGGTAAATCATAAAAATCACCCTAGTGTTACACTTGTACATTTGTTTGCTTGCATGTCTCAGTGTAGTGTCAAGGTCATCGGAAAGCCATCATTTGTTTGGGGAAGCCATGCTATTTGGCAACAGGACCCACAGCAGACAGAGCCGATCACATCATCAGGATTGTGGCGAGAGTGTACGCATGTGTGTCCATGCTGGGAGTGGCTGTGTCCAAAGCAAACCAGTCTGTTTTGTCATTTTGTTGAAAAAGAGGAATCACAGCACCTTATAACACACAGACCCAGAACCAGAGCAGGTCCAGACTCTGCTCAGCAGTCTGACATGCCTCATAGTGTTTGTGCATGTTCTCCTGTATCACTGACAGCATCTCCCAGTGGATTTTAACACCACCCAGCAGGAGAGTGAGAGCATACCTGGGCAGGTGAGCAAGCAGCTCCTTAGAGAGTGGCCCACGCTACTCAGCAGGCAGGCTGTACCACGGTACAGTGCACGAGACAAGAGGAAGCAGGTCCCAGAGGATGTAAACACTGGGGCAAACTTCCAGCAATCCCTCTGACTCTCACATAATTCTGAACACTGAGGCATAACCTCCCCTCCCACACACACACACACACACACACACACACACACACACACACACACAGTGCAATGGAGAGACTGATATAGCTATTACTGAACATGGTGTGAAATAAATTTATTATTATTATAAACAACAAAGCAACAATTATTGAATTTCTAACAGAATACCAAACTGCATTCAGAAAAATTATCACTCAAATTCTTCAAATTAAAAAGTGAAATGTCATTTTCATGTAATTTTAAGTTTTTGATGACATGGTGTTTCCAGCCTAACACACATATAATAATAATAATAATAATAATAATAATAATAATAATAATAACAATAACAACAACAGCAACGGTGATGATGAAGCTGTTAGGAGAAAGCCGTGATCTACACTCCACTGTTGCAGACCACGCGCGCACCACGCTGAACGCACGCGGACGGCTGCAGCACACGTGAACCCGCAGTGCACCCACAGTGGTTAGTAATCGGATTATGGACACTGTCCCCTTTCCTCAGGACCACAGAAACACGGCGATCCGACACAAACGTGGACCCGCCGCTCGTACTGCAACGTCGACAGGGTGGGACGAGCCGGCGCGCGCGAGCCGAACCGATTCAGACCTGGCACGTCCTGACAAGTCGCCACAGTGACACCGACAATAACAACAACAGTAATAATAATAAGAATAATACTAATAATAATAATTGCTGCGCGCGGATCTGCGACCCAGAGCCGCCATGGACTGTGAACCGCATACCCGAGGCTGTCGAACCCGTGTTGAGGACAACCCATACGGGAACACGGGTCTGGGGTTTGCACGAGACGCCTTTGGGAAGTGCGCGCGTGCGCACCCCTCCAGTTCGCATTGTAAAAAAGCCTGATCCGCTCTCACCTTTTCCACCTCTTCCCCTCGATTCTCTTCTTTTCTGCTTGTTCGTGTTCAAAACAAGACGCTCATCGCCGCGTAGGCCAGTTCGCTCCACTCCCGCCCCCCTTTTGTGATATTCTGACGGTCTCCTCGCGTGCTCCGAGTCTGCGTGCCTTCCGGTCTCTACATGATCCCAGTGGGTCAGCGACACCCCGCTCAGCGGTCACTGGCGATCGCCCTTATCTGTCTGGCTCCACTTCCAGCCGCCTGCTCTGTAGCCCGGCTCCTCCTCTCAACGTCTTTCCGCCCCAAACCCTCCTCCCCGTGGGGTCACACCGTCACCGTCTCTCCGTCGGCGACCGGTTTCACAGCGCCCCCTGGCGACCGACCCGCCGCCCTGCGCTTGACGCAGCAACTCTAACTGGAAGCCGCGTGCACGGCGCCGCTCGTACACACGTCGCGTCTCCAGCCTCTGCGTGTTTCATTGACTGGACCGCCTACTGCGCCCCCCCCCCAGCCCACGTGAATGCGCTCGCCCTCGTCCTCGAGGGGAGAGTGGAGCCCAGCGAGTGAAATGGCCACGGCGTTTTCTGTGGGAGTAAACACACTGAACGTCGATTATGTGCTTTTTAAGACCGAGCACATATATTTGCATACGCTCAAAAATACAGTTTATTTATGAACGAGCAGTCAACAGCGCAGGCTTTATGTAAGGGGAGGACGGAACGGTGTTATGTTGCCTTACTTTGAAGGTGCTTTGCGAGCACGTGTCCTCGGTGACCCCAACGCGTTCGCGATGCAGCTGCAGAAACCTCTGGAGCGCGAGGGGTGTTCTCGTGCAGCAGTTTTACATACACTACTGTGTCTGGCGGATTCTTTACCGAGACACACATTTTATTTCTATAAATAATTCATAATCATAACGCACAGACGTAAGGAGGGTGTGTCTTCCAATTTTCAGGCCTAATTTTTTACTCAGTATTTATGTACAATGCCAGTGAGGACTGTTGCCTTTTTGGGATTTTTGGTTCCTGCTGTTCCTGCCAGGTTGTTAGATTCGAATCCACATGCAATATACAGTATGCAATACAATTTATGTCATATAAACTCTAAATCACAGCCAACAGTGTGTCACAAGCAAAAAGCTGACAAAGCAATCTCTGCTTTGGCACCAACATCTTTCAAGGTTTTTGTAAATCATGAATATATAGCTAATTTGGTTTTCATCTAACCATGACAACTATTTGTAGCATTAAAAAATGCATTGATGCAAAATTCAGAATTTAGATATTTGATTTCTTCAGTAGTGTCTTCATTGTCAGCCTGGTAAATTTCAGTAAGTGCTCTGGGTGCTCATATATTGTTTTATTTTGATGTTTGAAAAACTGGCTGGCACACAGGAAATTTAACCACTTCTGCAGTCTGAGGAAAGAAGATGAATGAAAACATGAAAAAAATAATTGGTTACACTCACAACAGTGGGGTAACAGAACTGTTATAGAACTGTCGTATGTCTGTATCACATAATCCTGTATATTTCTTATTGATAATGCTGATTTATTGATGTGGCCCACAGTCAGGATTGGATTTTGTATCATAACTTGTGTGTTATTTTGTAAGGAAGTATGTTTTAAGACTTTGTAAATAATTTGTGAAGTTATGCACCTATGAAACACTTGCATAAGATATGTTGTCTTCATTGTTGCTTTTACAGATTTTTAATTTTTTTTTGTATGGCCACAACAAAATAATCAGATTAATCATATTATTGAAATTTATGTGAAAGCAATGTTGCAGTAATATCAAACAAAATTACTCCAGCTGTTAAAAGAACACCTTTCTAACTTAATTGTCTTACTTCTTAAAAGCAACAGGTCTTTTGCCCTGTAGAAAGATATAGGATACATTTTTACTAATTTCAAGTAGTGGAAAACTTATGGAAAGGAGGCCTATGTGAAATTATTATACAAATAAATAAGAATGACATGATGGGCAATGTTACTGTGCACTTTATTATATACACAAAAAGGATACTAGGGGGAAAATAATATTTATTTATATTATATCAGCAGTATTAAAACACAAGGACTTCAAATGAATTACATGTAAAAATACATTTTAAAAGACACTGTAGTATTTATATTTATACAGCAGGAAGCAAAAAATTTACACACAGCAAGCAAAATTGTTACAATTACAAAATATACTGTTTTACTTGCAAAAGTACATTAAATAAAGCAGCACAAAAAATTATAGCATGTGAACCCACATAACATAAGTAGGGAGGTCTACATGAGTGTTTCTTAGGATAAGGCAAAGCTCACTAATACCTGTCTTTGGCAAAACTCTCATGGGCAAGTGACAGTCTGTAAAATGGCTTCAGGCCACATTTATAGTTAAACACGCAATCTATAAATCGGCAGAAATGAAATTCCTCCATGTATGGGATTTCAACTTTGGCAATATTTTTACTTTAATTTGAGTTAACAGTTACATTTTAATCAAATCATTACATTAGCTGAGGACTCACTGTTAATTGTGTACATCTTTGCATTAAAATGTGTTTATTCCATTACCAATTGTAGTAGCAAAAATACATTTTTTAATTGTTTGCCTTAAAATGAGTAATACATTAGTAATTATTACAACAATCAGTAAACACTAATCAATAAACAGTAAATTTGAATGCAAATGGTAGTTATGTCTAACAGACCTTCCACTTATTTACAACTTATTTGTTGTAACTTGTCCTTTTTATCAGTTAATATATGTTTTGTTTCACCTCACAATTATCTATACTTCATTTAATTTCAAGTTTTGCATTTACTAATATGTCTTATTTTAATGTTCCTAGTAAGTAAGTAATATATGCATCATGAGGTGAAACAGGCCCCCTTGGGTCTATGGTTTGGCATGTGGCCATAACAAAGTATGTAGTGGAGGATGTTCAGACAGTATAATCTACCCCACCCCCTATGTATTTCTCTATAACTCATTTAAGTGTCTATTGCTAAGAATTGTTGGGCTTGACAATAACTGACAGGTTTTTCTGCTCGTGGCCTGATAGCTCCTAAACTCCAGACAACTTTATTTCCTATGACCCACTCTGAGGTTGGCGCCTGTCTGGTCTGTGTGGTCCACTGTGATACCTCTGTTCTTCTAGCATCCTGCAGATGCTAGGGTTTGAAAGTTAGTTCCTGAGAAGGTAAGAAGAGCTATGCAGAGTCACATGATGCAGTGTGGATTGACATCCTGGCCTTATAGCTTACAAACTGAATGTTGTTGGATTGAATCCCATTCTTGCAGTTGTAGCTGTGATCAAGGTATTTGCCCTGAATTGATACAGTAAGAGCAGCCTTCAAGATAAATAGATAAATCATTGCAAAGTTGTAAGCCACACTAAGTGTTGATGTCAGCTAAATAATAATAATAATAATAATAATAACGACAAAGTCACATTCTGAGGTACATTTGCAATCCTAAATCTATTGCGATACGGGTTGGAAGACATACGGTTCTTATTCAGAAAAATTGGTTGTGTCCAACCTGATCATGAAGAAATGTAATTTAAATTGTGTAGATTTCCACTGAATACCTGCAATGATAAATATAGATTGATTTTGACAGTTAGCGTGCGCAAACGTCACATGGAAAAAAACGTTAGTGCACTCAAAATATTTACCCTGCCGAGGTACCATGCTGCTCAAATCAATCAAGATCAAATACTGTCCCTATGAAATTATAGCACGATGACAGTGGTGTGCCAACTTTGTGCGTGCAGTGATGGACGTGGCTCTGTACTGTACTGTACTGTACCCTGAGTTTAACTGACTATGACAGACAACTGGGCTGCGACGCCATTGGCTGCTCCCTTCTCCTGTTGCTATGGTTCTAGCCTTTCGATGACGATCACCGGGATTGTGTCCGGCTTCTGATTGGTCCGCAGGACAAATGGGCGGGAACCCGCCGGGGAAGAAGAAGAAACAGGGAAGCGGAGAAAAAGTCGTTAGGATGACAGACAGGAAGCGACGTGGACGTTTCCAGTAAGTATTTTGTTCAACAGAAGGACTGTGAACACCGGACCCCTGAAGTCTGACCTGATTTCCTCGCAAAGAGGCTGACAGGCAGAACAAACTGATAGAAAAAACTTTCCATTGTCCCCAAACAGCGTTGAATTCAATGGTGGCCACGAGGGAGGGTACAGCACCCGACCTGAACGCTCGGTTCCACAAGGCATTAATCTAAGTGATAAAACACATTAACCCTCCAGACATCCAAGTGTCCATATTTAGCAACAAACCTGGACAGAATTAATTATTTCTGCACATTTGAAACCAGGGCTGTATAAGAATTTGTAGGACTCGGGGTAAACAAACAGTACTAAGGGGAAATATACATAGAAATGGAGCTGACAGAGTACACTTGAACACTGTGGGGTCACATCCCACCGCCCTCTTTCTGCGTATGTTTGGAAGTCAAAACACCAGAGCTGAACACTAACCGCTGTGGAATCCGGTTTTAGGATCCTATTGTTTGCCAGTAGGTGGCACCATTTACCCTCTCAAAATGCCGCATGAATCCACCGCTGCTGTGGGTAAATCACACGTGAACAGGAAAGACAAATTGTACGTTTTATTCAAAAATCAGAACAAGAGACGAATAAAAAAGACTTGCATAGATTGGAACACTGACTATGCCACACAGTATTAAAATAACGTCACTAAAGCCACCCTTGCATCCATTTTAAAAAAGGGTTGCTCTGAAGAACACACGAAAACATATTGCACGAGTAATATACAAAAGTTGGGAAACGGAATATAAAATGCTTTCAAAATAACGAAAAAGCCACCATAAGACCCCCTCACCATAACCAGGCGTTTAACGTCAGTAAAATCTTCACCTGTCACTGAGATGATGACAGATGAAGTTCTACATATATTGAAGGAGTTTCTCATCACGTGGTCGTCATTGTTTGACGAGGGTAGGATTTTTTTTTTAACCGGTGGGGACACAGTGACATTGCCGCCCCTCCTCCCTTCAGCTGAGGCTGCTTTTTTGCAGTGGGAGCATAAGAATGGGCAACTCATCCATGAAGAAGTGTGACCTGTTAAATCAAGGTCCTGTTGATACTTCTGTGTTCTTCACTGGTCTGCACGATCTGGTCCCCACAGAATCCACCTCTTCATGTCAAATGGTTCTCTCCTTATCCTTTCTTGTCTTCCCTGGGCCTCCACGCAGCGGCTGACCTCGTTTCCTCAAAAACTCACCGACAATGGTGATACTATAAATTCGTATCAACAGCGCCCTCTGATGTTCAAAGTACAGAAAAACTACTAAATCCAAAGCAGCAGCAGACGCCCTGGGAAGAGGTGGATAGTGTATAATAATAGTGGATGGGGGCTCTTCTGTGACACAGCATTCGGGCTGACAAGAGACGTCGCTGTACCCTATGACAGGTTGGCACTGATTCGAATCCACTGCAGAGCCTGCCGGGTGTACTGGACGACATGCTGCACGCTGCTGTGGAGAGTCAGTGGGCCCATGAGCGTGTTTAGGTAGCTAAAAAATTCTGGGGGAACAGAAGTGGAGAAGGCAAGGAAGGGAAGCATTAATATAGTAATTCCTTGGTACTGAAATTTCTGATACTGAATGCCTATTTTAAGAGAGAAAATAATAAATAATGCACCCCCAGCCCATCCAGAAACACGTATAGTAGTATATGCAGAAATAATCATTTAAAATTGTCTTGTCAGAGCTTCTCTACTAGCTTAGATTGCAATACTGCCTTTCATTCACCACTCCTGTTATGGTACCCTCGATCAACTTACTCACCTGAAAATACTGCAGTAAAAATCACCCGGGTGTATAAATGGGTAAATGACAGTATGTATCTTGGTATAACAAACTAACATTTTATATTGGACACAGGAGTCATTACATGAACAAAATTTTTGTTTCAGTATGAACAGGACTTAACTCTGGTACCACAAGCACAACGGAAACACCCTGTGCTTATGTGGTGGTCTTGATCCCGCTCTGAACGTTTCCTAGGTCCACAAACCTTTGTTCTCCCTGGCCAGGCTGTCTGCGAGCTCCCAGTACTCATAGCTGTAGAGCACGCTGTTGGTGATGTTCAGGTGGTTCGCTGCCATTTGGTGAATGCGGTGTGGAATGGTGACAAGGGCAGAGGGTGAGCTGCCAGCCTGTGGCCCCAGCAGGTTCAGCGGAGACGGAGATGTTCCTGTGCTCCTGTCAGTGAATGACAGATTGTCTTACCAGCCAGTCTGAAATGTCACATTTTATGTTAATCCAAATGCTACTGGGTTAAAGTGCATAATTGTGAGAGAGCAGCCCTTACTTTACACTGGTAGTCCAAGGGGCTTGAGAAGCTTTTGGGGAACTCTGTAAAGAAGGAAGGCAGTGATGAATGTCTCCGGTCCAGTACAGGCTAACCGCTTCAAGATATTCAGAGCTCAGGTTGAAAGTGAAGAGTTACCTTGAAGTACTCAAGCAGGGCTTTGGAATACTTAATCGCGTGGTCCTTTTTCAACCGGAACATCCTCCAGTAAAGCAGGGCAAGGCAGCGGAAACTAGCAGGAAAAGCAGTGTAATGACTGTGTGGCACTAGAAGATAGATGCTCTCAGACAAAGTGACTTTCACAGCTCAGACTTTTACACTTAGAAATTTTTGCTTGAGTGATTCTGGTTAAAATCCACACTCCACCAAAGTAACCTGTATAAAACTCAGTTCCTTACATTAGCACTTAGTAAATCCATAGACAGGTGCTTAAAACTCACCAGAGTACAGCCAGCTGTTTGTCCAGTTGCTGTGCTGCTGGCCCTGCGTGACTCTTCAGCCTCATGGCATACCTAATGGTATCAGTTACAGCGTGTTTACCAGAGCGTCAGCTTCCCTTTGCATAGATGTATAAATGTGTGTAACACTTAGTCTGTGATTGAACAGGAGGGTGTATGCAAATGTATGCGAGTATCTGCATAAGGGAACGCAGCGTGGATCTTTGACTCTCGATTCCCGAAGGTCCATCGGTGAGGTCTCTCTCAGAGAGGCTTGTGGCTGGGAGATAGAGACTTGCCTAATGAGCTCCACGGTCTCAGCATACATGGTGTATGGGGACTTAGCCTCCAGGGGGCCTTCCTCCATGGCCTTCCCACACTCCATGAAGGACAGCGCCGCATCCACATAGTTCACTGCCTTCCCAAACTTGTCCACCTGCAAGAAGTAGAAAGGTGCCTGTGGTTAGTTTAAGTTCTGAGAGACCTTGCTGCTGTAACCTTTGTTCAATGAGCAAAATGGGAACAGCATTTAACATCAAAAATGTGGATTTTATAATGTATACTGGTATACACGTGTATGAACTTTGGGTTTAGAGCTGATCAAATGTTTCACTGAATCTCTGTGAGAAAAGAATTTAACAACCTTTACAAGCTACAAACATACACAATATATTTCTCCATGTTGTAATTACTGTTGATTTGCTGAATTTGTTATTTTTTCAATTGGTGAATTTGATGTGAAAAAGTTTGGCCTCCCTGTCAATCAGTAAACAGAAAGTCTTCCTTGGGCAGAAATCAGAGCTTGCAAATGTCTTTTTCAGGCAGCTTTGCTTTTTCTGTCCTTGTTTTAGGAATTTTCTCGTGTTCTTCCTTGCAGAACTTTACTGCCTTAGAAATATTCTCAGATGTTCTAAAATGAACTCCATGTTCAATCCCCACAGATTTTCTGTCATATTCCAATCTGTCAACTGTGGAATTCCAAAACTGGAATGTTTTGTTCTTGAAAGTACACCATAGCTGATTTTGAGTTCTCTTCACCTTAAACCACTTCACCAGAATTTACACAAATTCTCAGCTCTAGAATTTGTTGATGTTTAGTTGAATTTATTCTTCCTTCTGCCTGCATAATTCCAAAGTATAATGGATCCACCTCTCCACCTCCATGATTAACAGCTAGGAAAGTGCTATGTTTTCTCCAAATATTTATTTTGACATAGTGGGCACAACGATGAATTTTTCAGTTCACAGTGCTTTGTTCCAAAAAATATACAGAGCACTGGGGCTGCTTATATGTGTTGTCTGACTGTGGTATGAGCACAGGAAGAGTTGTGTCTGTATTCTTAGTGTTACATTGAATTTGTTAGATGTGGGTATCCAACTCCACCAAGGATGACTTTTGTCTTTGATGCTCTTCTTAATTTTCATGGATAGGATATTAAGGTACAAGGATTGGAAGGTATTCAGTTGGGGTAGCATGTTTTTTTTTCTTATCTGACTCTGGCCTCAGAGTGCACTCAAGTGGTTCATTGCCAAGTGTGAAGCTGCTGGGATGAAAATCAGCACTACCAAATCTGAGGCCATGGTCCTCTCTCAAAAAAGAATGGGTTGGTTTCTCCAGGAGATGGAGACAGAGGAGAACAACTGACCCTAGTAGAGGAGTACAAGTATCTAGGGGAAATATTATCCACAATGTATCCACAACAGGAGTAGAGACAAAAAATTTGATAATTTTGTGACAAACAGCTGCAAAAATGTAGAAAATTGGAAAGGGGCAAATATTTTTTAACAGCGCTGTGTGATCATGAGTTTTGGGTGATGGCTGAAAGAACAGGATCTGAAATTAGGTTTCTCTGCAGGGTCAGTGAACTCACTCCCTGCGACAGGGTGAGGAGCACACCAATTTGAGAGAACCTTTGAGTGGTGCCACAGGTCCTCTGGATCAAGAGGTTTCAATTGAAGTGGTTTGAGCTTGTTGTAAGAATGCCTCCTGGTCAGCTCATGTTGGAGATATAGAGGTATATTAGGGAAGTTCCACTGTGAAGAGACCCCTGGGCTGATGCAGGACATGTTGGAAGGATTATACCTTTCAGTTGCCCTGAGAGTTGCCCAATTCCTTGTTATCCCCCAGAGGTATTGGAGATTGCTGCTGGGGAAAGGAAGGTCTGGCTCTCCTTGTTCAGCTTAGACCAACACCCTTCACAAGAAGCAGCAGCCGGAAGAAACTGAGAAGGCATCTGCCATCATTATCTTCTGCATGTCTTACCTATTTGAGGATCACTTGTATAGACGAAACATGAATAATGGGTACCAGCAAAATGGCAAGATGACAGAAGGTCGCTCACCATGGCATCTGCACGATGTTTTATTCTTTTGGCTTCATGCATGTAGTATTCAGCATGGTGTAATCTGGAGCAGGAAGGGAAGATGGAGATAAAGGTAGAGGAATGGTTAGGATAGAAGGAAGGCAAGTCAAAGGATTGAAATGGTGAATTCCACATAAAGAAACATAAAAATTCTGAAATCTCCACTTTGCAGTAAGGAAATCCTTTGACAGGAGTGACAGCTTTTCAAGCACTAATTTAAACACCAGGGGGTTTTAAACACATGTGAGGGTATTCATTAATTACTCCACATTACTCCTGTTCATTTGTTCATTTTAATGTTAATAAGATGTGGTTTACAGTCCCTCAAGAGTATAAGCAGAACTAGGGCAACAGCAGTGGATATCAGTGCAGTGTTTGTATTTGCAGATCTATAGCATGTGGCATCATTGTGGTTTACTGAATAGGAGGCATATTTTAATGTTTCAGCTTTTCAAACCCCTTTCATCACACCATTTCTTCCAACCTTAACTGCAAAAAAGTACAGCAGTGGTATTATAAAGAAAAAAAAGAAATGTCTGGCAATCATGTTGATCTCATTAATGTCTCTGAAATATTTGTCAGACTATCTAGTACCATTAAAATGTATTTTATATTAATGAATCTAATGCCCTGTGAACAGTATAATGTTTTGAAGTCATGGATGAGACTAGAAACTCACGTGTCATGATGAATGAGTGTCCCCCTGTGAGGAAGTGGTTGAATTGGGGGGGTCCCCCAACTTCCACACATAGGCAATGGGGCACCAGGGAGCCGTGGTGACTCTGACTTTACTCGTGTATGTGTCCTAGGTACCTGAACACAAAGTAAGGACTGACTGAGCCCACCAAACCTGGGGAATGTACTTTGGTTTCTGCAATAGAATACCACTTGCAGCTGCAGGAGTGAACCATCACACAAATTCTGTTTCTGGAGAATTTTCATGCAAGTGCGCAAAACAGTGGCGAGCAGAACATAATGAGTAATGTGGCAAAAAAAGGAAAAATATACTCCTAGCCTTGGATGTTAGTCTATCTGTTCTGAAGGATTCTGCTATGTTAAATTTACCAGCGTTTGTAACTTGAATTGTTCCAGTACAAATACACTATGGATGTTGCAAACGTGTTGTATGCAGACTGCTAAATTCACCAAGGATGTACTCCATGTGATCCTCTGTCTCACCTGAGCCATGGCATCGCTCTCCTTGTGGAGAGCAAAACAGCGCTCAGTATCAGACACCCCCTTTGTCTGGCTGGGGTGCTTGTGTGGACCGTTGTTTTTGGGGGGCTCAGAAGTGTCTGACAGAGGGGACAGTGGAGACAAAGGTCTCCTCTCATCAGCATAGAAACCCTCTTCATACCTACTGATGATTTGTGCAGGAACAGAAAACAAAGAAGAAGTTTTCATTGCATCTTGTTCTGCAGCTGTGCAACCATTTCAGGTTGTGTATGTAGAGTTTGTTAACATTTTGCCCAGTCTGGGGCAGTGCAAATTGTGAGGAAGATTTTTTAAATATTATTAGCTGAAAAAACTTATTCAGACTGGTTTTTAGATGATCAAAGGTTGCATGTATGAGAACTTATTTTGAGTGTCAGCCACGTAACATTTTGAGTAAATGTAAGTGTAAGCTAGGATTGAGAGGCTGTGTGTAAAATTTACCCATTGATTTGAATTTCGGTCTTGGACTCCTCAACAGTTCTGTCTGTGGATACAGTCTGACCTGACCGAGGATGAGAGTGGTTTCTTTTGCTCTCCCGCTGTGGACCTCTGTGGTCAGACTGGAACAAGGAGACATTTCACACATGAATGGGGTCTACACTCTACCCCAGGAATCCCCAACACATTTAGGTTATCTTTGCCGATTCAGACCTTGCGCTTCCTCTTTTGGTCGTTGGAATTTTCATCAAGGGTTTGCCTGTGTCTCATGGTGTGTCTAGCTTTCCGTGAAGAGGAAGAGGAAGAGGAAGAAGAAGCGGTGGAGTGGCCCTGAGAGATACCAGAAACAGTGGGCACTCTGAGCAGCAAGGAAAGGTCTATCCTCACCAAGAGTGAGTGGGAGACCCGTGGGTGAATTTGGGTGCGTAGCCCAGACTGGGGAGTTTGGCCAGAGCTAGTTGGTGTCTCGTTGCGTCCAAATGGCACCAGGGTGTAGCGCTTCTGGCCTGAGTCTCCAACCCTGGGATCTGTGGCCTGCCTGCCAGTCTTTACTGTTGCAGGACGGACCTCCGTGGCCCTGGTTCCGCTTTGCAACCTCTTGGGAGTGGACTGCTTGCTGCAGGTGGAGTCTGCCGGGCCCTTGGTGACTGCAGGCGGAGAGAAAGCCTCTGAGTCTGAGCCCGAGGAAGAAGAGGAAGAGTCTGTTGGGGGAATGACTGGTGTGGGGGAGGGAGAGGAGGACCGGGAGGGCCCGGGGTCGGCAAGAACTTCCTGGACCTTCCTTCTCCTCTTCCTCTCCTGTTTCTCGGTGCTGCTTGGGGATGTTTCCTGTGAACGTCTTTGGCTGTTGCTTTGGAGTTTCTGTTTGGATTGCACAGCCTGGGTTTCCAGCCCTACTGCCCTTGGTCTCTGTTTCTCCTTCTCTAACTGTGCCTCCTCCTTCCTTTTCTCTCCAACCTCAGAGCCCTTCACCCAGCAGGGCCTCCGTGAGCCCTCCTTGTTCTCTACAGCTCTCCTGTCTGCTGGTGTATCAGCTGGTGGAGCCCTCTTTCGGCCATCCACGTTGTGTCCTTTCCTATGCAATGATGACTCCTCCTGCCTGAGGTCCCTGCTAGAGCTAGAGGTGTCGTTAGTGTGTGGTTTGGCTTTGGCTCTAGAGTCTTGTTTGGAGTTTGGTCGAGGCTGATGCCAAGGGCTGGATTTTCGAGATGGGCTTTGTCTACATGGGGGCTCAGGTCGGACAGCTGGAGTGTCCCAAACTCTGTCTCTGGGTCTGCTTTTGGGATTGGAGGTGGGCCTCAGCTGAGATGGGGGTGTAGGACTACAGACAGGGCTGGGGCTTTTATGTACATAGGGGCTCAGCTGAGCAAGAATTATGGGACTAGAGCTTCTAGGACTAGGTGAAGAGCTGGGGCTGGGGCTCAAGCTCAGCTGCGGACTAGGTCCCCTGCAGTATTCCAGACCAGGGCTGGGAACAGGACTTGAGTCCTCCTTAGGTCCTGGGCTAGGACCTTTCACCCAGGACCCTGCTGAAGATCTGACTTCGTCTGAGTCGGAGCTGGAAGAGTAATCCGTGTCCTTTGTGTGAGTCAAGTGTCCAGCTGTGACCTGGTCACTGGGTGCTTTGGTTTTTCCTGACCTTTTTAGCCACTTGTCCAGCTGCCACTCTGTAGCCTGAGTTGGGGAAGAAGTTAGCGTGAGTTGACATGCAGGACAAGTCCAGGAATTTCAATCCCTGCATTAATTGCTGGAACATCTAAAACTTTGCTCTTAGCCTGCTCTCTGGAGGAACATGCAAACAAAAAATGGCTGCCTTAAAGACACTTAAATGCATCTTAAGCATTAACGTTTCCACGTTAATGTTGTTAAATAATGAATACGATCCATCATTGTCAATAATGTGGGAATTTAGTTTCTTCTATGAATTTGAAATCTTGAAGCTCTCCTCCAGCATGCCTTCCTTTACATACTGTGTCCTGGGAATAGGTGGGTATGGCCAACAAGTTACAGCCTTGAGGCTGGAAAATACAACCTCATCAAGTAATAGGAGATCCAGCGGGAAGATGGGACGTTCCACCATTGTTGTATCAGGTCAGCTGCCTGTGACTACAAAGCCCCATATTACGCTCCGAATTCACACGTGCACATCTGTGAACCTGGATACACAAACCTGGCTTCATCCAGTTTTTTTCCCAGTTTTTAAATCCAGTCTTTTATAACTTAAAATCAAGCTAAATCTATATCTGTATCCCAGCATTTCATATATACAGGCTAAAAATGTCCAAAAATGTAAAATATACAGGAAAGGAGAGATTGTACACTTGCACCAGTTCTGGTTGATCCCACCTACTCAACACTCGTCATAGCACCCACATTACACCAATGAGGCTGTGGCACCAAAACATCTGCTCTTCGGCCTGTACTGATCCATCTCTTAGCGCTATACAGACAACCTACACCTAAGATTCATACAAAACACTGTACTACTTTCTCAGTGAACAATAGATCAGTAGCGACATTCTAAACTCTATCTTTTTGTTTTGGTAACATAGCAGTAACAGGTAAGTATAGTGGTTTATACTGTTGCCTTTGGAGTTAGAGGTTGCAGATTTGAATCCCACCTCCTGCTGTGGTACCTTTAATCAATGTACTTACCCTAAACTCCAGCAAAAATGGCCCAGTTGTGTAAATGGGCAAATCACTGTAAGTAGCTTAACAGTGTCAGATAAATGTAAAAGCTCAGTGAAAGAGGAGTAAAAGCAAACTTACATACCTACAGGACGAGCTCCACTGTGTGCTGTGGGCTTCCAGTATTAATTTAAACTTCTTCACACACACACACACACACACACACACACACACACACACACACACACACACACGCAGCCTCCGTCCATTCCCCTCTCCCAAAAAGACACTGCACTTCTTGTGCCTTCCAACACGCCCCCTCCCAAAAAAACCACCCAGCCCAGCAGGCCCTTCTACCTGGAAGTCAGCTCTTTCCACCCTCCACTGGAGAAAGACACTCACTTCTACATGTATATGAAAACCACACGAGGTTATTTTTCCTTCCCAAAATGGCTATATTTTCATGTCTAGAAGTGAGCCCTATTACCTGTCCGACGCATTAACTTTCTCATCACGATTTTGGTCCTTTGCGATACTCTGCAATGAAGTTTCCATAGAGCTTCACACTCCACAAAATGAACACATCAAACCATTTTTTTCTGTAAAAGGGCTTTATAGCTTCAGTTTATGAGTGCTGTATAGGGAGGGCTCAAGCCTCAAAGAACTTAGCAGCTTGTGGTTTATGAAAACTCATTTGTCAGCATCCACCACCCAGTGCCCCCCAGCTTACACATACTATTTGACCAGCCTGTTTCTGTTTCTCTCCCACCAGCCCTTTAGAGCACCTTCACCTCATAAATTTCTTATTCTCTTTCAGTTTTATGCTTATTAAATGTAAGGAATATCGTTAGGTTGCATGTTTACTTGATCAGCCTACCTCCTCAGTGCTGACGCTCAGGGATGGCTCAGGAGCAGGTGATCCAGGTTCAGAGGGCAACTGCAGGCTGGGGCTGGGGCTGTGTGAGTGCTGGCTGCTGCTGCTGTCTGAGTCGCTGGAAGAGCCGGCGCTGGAGGATCCCAAGTTGGAATGTTGCGCCCGGCTGCCATGTGTCCGCGGCTGCTGCTTGTCCTGCTGGGGCCTGGGACGGCTGTCAGTCGATGGCAACGTCACATGGGATACTGTTTACCAGGGTCAGGAGGCACCAGATATGCCCACAGAGCACACACACGCACCTTTATACCAAATGCATGCTAATGTACACACTCACGCACACATTGGCACAATGTGCTGCCTGATTCAGGATTGCTGAGTTCTTATCATGCACCATCCTTCCCCGAGGTTGTGCTTTACAGGGAGAAGGGCTGACCTGGCGGACAGCTGTCAAATTCCTCACAGTCTTTTTTCCTCCACAGTATTCACACGTGCACACACTCACATGCAGGTTATTTACGAATGCTGTTTCACTGTAAGGCAAAAACTCCTCTACATCACCTTCCTAAACAGTTTTTTTTTAAGTTTAACATGGGGGAAATTTAACAAGACAGTTTTGAACACAAAAGCAGTTACCTTCCATGGTTGAGTCCGGAAGAAGATTGCTGTAGATAGACACAAAGACAGACAAAGACACCTGTTGAACCCAGAGCTCCCAGTTTTTGCAACACTTTTTGAATTGGATTCAGAAATGTAAGCAGGGAGTGGCACCAGCAGCTTTTTTTTCTGCAGTAGTCTGAACCCATAATAGGCTGTTAAGGGCCTTAATAAATACAAATGGTAAAAGAGGCTGGTGAGGAAAAATACATCTTAAAAACACATCAGTGTCAGGCGATGACGAAAGCAAAAAGTCCAACCCAATGCCCTGTATTGAAAACATGACTTTGTCTTAATAATTTGTGCCTCATAAAGGCCAATTTATTAAGCAGTCTCCGGGATTTATCCCTCAGTACAGGAATCCTTGGAGTGAATATTATCTCTGTCCATCCTAATGGCTATCACTTCAGAATATCCACATAAGAATATGCAGGAAAAAGCACAAAAATTAAATAAACTTCAAAAACAGGTATGTTGGTGTATGAGTATGTCTGTGGTGCTGAATGTGTGTCTGTGTGTTCATGTTGGAATTTATATATAAATCCGTTTGTGTGAACAATGGGATGGCTCCTTCAGAACATTAGTACTGCAAGTTTGCTTAGCAAGGAGAACCCGGAAGCTGAAGTCCCACAGGAAGTGGGGTGCAGATGAGGAAGGGCAAAGCAACTGTTGGTCTCCTGCAGGATTGCACAAAGAACTCATTTAGCAGCCGACTGGCAGCTGCTCTACCCTACCCCCCCCCCCCCCCCCCCCCCCCCCCCCCCCCCCCCCCCCCCCCCCCCCCC
>UFQX01000030.1:1359699-1448598 GCA_900497675.1 Arapaima gigas
CCCCACCCCCCCCCCCCCCCACTTCACCTCCCCCATCTAACACCTCCCTCTGCTACTTGCTTTCTCCTGCAGAGAGACCACAGTCAGAGAAGTGGAAAAAGAGAGTGAGAGTGAGCAAAAGCGCTAGATAAAGGAGGTCAACTTGGGTCACGGTCAGCAGCGTCTACATTTCACTTGACTTCATTTGCACAGATCCTCCATCTCATCCTATTCGCCTGTGTACCCTGGCCCACTGTGCTCCTACCGCTCCACACCAATTGGCCCACACCATGTTTATTTTTCCTTCACCATTCCAGGGGCTGTAAATTCCAATGTAACTTGAGTGCTGACAGCATCCCATTTTGCAGTGAATTGTGGGCAACTAGAAACAATGGCTGTTTCAAACTTTTTATGAAATCAGCAAAGTGTCAGGTGTACCTGGTTAAGTTCTTACCGTGGTGCTGTCATCCTCATCACTGCTGAGCTTCAGGTCATCCTCCAGCATCCTAGAAAACAGGAGACACTGTTATAGCAGCACAGGGTAATTTCCAACCTCAACAGTTTCCATTTAAAAATAAGAAATACATATTGTTTACATTCATCTGTTCATCACCCTTAACCACTGTCCCAGAATGACCAGGCACTAAGTCAGGAGACTATACATTGGAAGGGATACCATTCCATTACAGGGTTGCCACATATATGCATAAAAACGATAAGTTCACCTAAAACAGATGCAGTCAAGGGGAGAACGTGCAACCTACACACAGGTTGAGTCGAATTCAAACCCACACCGAAGTCATTGTGAGGCAGCAGCACAACTTGCCATGCCACCACACTGCGTGCTATAGTTAGTTTTACCCAATTATATAGTTAAGTATTTTGCTAATGTTCTGTAATTTTTTTCAGCAGTTCAAGATCCAGAACCCTCTTGGAATGTGAACTTGCCCCCCTCTGATCAGAGGCCTTTTTCCCCGCTTATACTGTACAGTGAATCAAATTCCACTGACACTTCCACTTTCACTCAGGCCTCCTTCTCAGGTATTCTGTTCTGGAACTTTAAAACTGGCATTGCCACTGGTACTGTTATACTACTATAAAGCTTATATTATGGCCAGTTTAGGACAGACATTCAAAAATTCATCCCGCTAACAAAAAACAGGACTGTGATTTAAGGGCCATCTACAAGGCTACAAAATAATACCACTGTAATTACTGTAATTATTTATAATTTAATAATTACAGTTAAGCCCTGTAAACTGTGTTCAGTTTATAACATAATTTAAAGGAGCACACATCTTTTTTCTAAACTTTGATTTTATGTGGTGCTGTTTGGAGCAGAACTTTTTTAATTACCTTTCTTGGTTCCCACAGAGAGCACTCGTACCCCTGTGATCCTGTTGCCGCAATCTTAAGCCATGTGACTGCAACCGTTTGTTGTTCTTGAAGACACAAGTGCTCACCCATGGGCAGCAGGTACACACCAGCAGGAATTGCTTTGGTTGTACTGAAAAATTGCTGATTTCCTCAGAGTCACCTTAACTTTCATATTAGTGTCTGTACTTATGAAGCAGGGGCCCTGCTTGTCAATGACACTATCATTGCTAGCATGATTAGATTTATAAAAAGTCTGTTTTGAATGCCATCTATTAAACCAGATTCTGACAGGTGCCAGGTTAAGCCACATCCTGCTGGTAGGATGGCCCACCACACCAGCGAGGGCTTGTAAGAAGGAAGTAAGCACCTCTGTAGCCATTTAACACCTGTGAGCCCGCTTGTAAAAAGACTTTTGCACTGTGGTGGGAGAGAGAATTGTGAAAAGAATATTTGGGTTTTGTAGTGCTTGACTGTGTTATACTTTAAGAAATGTATGCTTTTGTCCTGTGCATGGTCTCAGGAATGTCTGGTTATTTCTCTGACCCTGATGAATCACACAGAAGTTTAGGATAACTGACAACAGTGATAGTCTAAGCAGTTTGCTATGCATGGCATCTTAGTGTAAAGCTGAGCACAAAACTGGAAGCCTGCATTTTGGCTGATGTCAATGGTGGAGAGAAGCCAAACACGGGAGAAAACTTTGCCCAAAGCTGTGACACAAGCAACGTACACCAGTGTGAAATTCCATAACATTGGTCCAAGCGTTGGGCAAAGTAAACAGTAAATGTAGTTCAGAAATAAAGCATTAAATGTCCCTGTAAAACATGTTTCAAAGTTACATAGTAAATTCAGTTACATCCATGCTTTGTACAACCTTTCTACATCCATCAATGACTATTTGTCCAGCACAGGTTCATGTGGTGCAGAGATTATTCCAGAAGCTAAAGGGGGTGAAGGAGGGTATACCCTGGATAGGGCACCACTCACTTGCAAAGCACTCACACACTCCTACACTCACACCATGGACTATTCAAGGAGCTGAGCGGTTTCATCTCGACCTGCTACCTTATTGTGCAGCTATATCAGTTGCGCATATTTGAAATACAGCTTATGTGTATGTAAGTGTGTTTGAGAAAATCATGCTGGTGGGGTCCACTTACGATTTGTGAG
Organism: Arapaima gigas; assembly: GCA_900497675.1. NCBI lineage: Eukaryota > Metazoa > Chordata > Actinopteri > Osteoglossiformes > Osteoglossidae > Arapaima > Arapaima gigas. The sequence goes on from UFQX01000030.1 coordinate 1,362,226, forward strand.
GAGCTGTAAACAAGGGCGTCATCCTGGTTGGAATGTCTGTGCTTGCTGCTGTTGTGGGAAGACAAGGGGGTAGAAGGTGTCAGTGAAGGATTAGTTGTAACCTTTTCTCTGATGGGTCCTCTCCCTGGCTCTTTACAGAGCTCCAAATTGCACAAAGGTTTTCCATCATTTTTAAAACACAAAGAGCATCAATCCAACATGTGGTAAAGTGCAAACCTTGAAATTTTGGCCCATAGTAGTGCAATGGAAAGCATGACAATGTCCTTGTTCCTTGTACAGCTCTGATCTGCAGCAGTTGCGCAATAGTTCAGGTCCCACTCGGGGCCTCACTCCATGGCTTACAGAGAGCTAGTCTGCGGATACTGCTTTACCCCACAAACCAGGTAAAAAGACACATTTTAGGTAAAAATACTCACATGGCTTGTGATGAGACCCATGTTGCTTCACCTGCTGGAAAAGACCAACTTTAAAGTCAGTATTGTTAGAGGATGTTATTCACAAGTAGTTCATGAAAGTGGCATATGGATCTGTGTCTTGCAGGAGGCACTAGGTTCAGTCAGCTGATTATAATTATTCAAATTCACATTACAAAAATATAAATTCACATCTCAGAAAATATAACATTTTCACTGTCAGTCTCTTTTAAAGTAACACTTGGGACTCTGGATATAGAATGGAAATGTATGTCAATGTGACAGCTGGTGTAGAAATTATATAATTAAACTTGATCAAAACTATCATTCAGTTATACAGTGTAAATTATACACCGTTGTGGATAAAAGCATCTGCTTAGGAGCTACTGCACCTTGGAATTGTAAGGGAATCGGCTGGCCTCCCTTCCACCAGGGGGCTGTAGGGAGGAGAGAGGCTGCGGCCAAGAGTGGGTCATTGCCTGTGTCACAGAGAGCAAATTTAAGGTCAGTGATCATCATGGTAACTTATTCCTATTGTTGTTTCTGCCCTATGACACCAGTCAAGCCCACAGCCTGTGAATGTCTTTAAGACGTCATGGTACACACATCACCCACTTGCAAGAATCCTTCAAATGTTGTTTCTTCTTTTTTATATACCTTGGCTGTGCACTGTAACACAGATGGTTTTTAAGCCAGGTAAACTTCTAGATGGCCGTAAGTTCATGCAAATAAATTATACAGAAACAGAGGGATGCAGCTGTGAGCCCATAATGTTGTTACGTTTCTGTCTGAATGTGAGAAGCAAGAATTTTGCTGCTTTCGAGGGGGGAAACTTGCTCATAGTGACCTTGAGCTGACATTCATTTTTCTTGATTAAGGTTCAGCAGAGGATACCATGAAGTGCTGTGATTTCCTGCAGGGCTAATTCCACCTTTGCTAAGGGTTTCGCCAATGTGACAGAAGAGGTGCCAAAACTGCTCTTGTGACATTAACCGCCAACTTTTCAGTTTCTAAACGCGTTTAAAATAACGATGATAGAGACTCATCGGAATCAGGGGGTGGGCTTGTTATAGAAAGTCAGTTGAGGACTGAGCATGCAGGACTTGCCTCCCTTCTTCTATGCACCATCTGATGATCTGGGTCCAGTTTCTGTACTGTGCCTCCTTCTCCCGCCAAAATGACATTGCTTAGAGTAAAAATGCACTCCCTAAAGATCCATGTGCTAACAATGACACCACTGGAGGAGGCATAGCTCGAGTGTTAAGAGGGTTATGCTGCTCTGCTTTACTCAATTAATGCTCTGCAAAGTCAGTAGAGACCAAGTAGAAAAGCTTGCTCAGGTACATCCAGCCAAACCAAGCAAGTCTGATACAGATCATACCTGTAAGGAGTATGAAAAAACTGAAAGGATTTGTAAGACACTCCTCAACAAGTGTACATTGCTGCCTACTGCTCCCGTTGCCTCTGTAGGACACGTAACCCCAACCCTGAGCCTCCAACCTGAGCTGGTCGTAAATAACGACAACATGCGGCACGGTCTGCCTCCCCCATTCCTTGCACAAACACGCCTCCCTCGGCACCCATTGCGCCTTCGTTGATCCGCTCCCTTCGTTATCTCCCTTCCTCTCAACCACAAAGGATCTCATTGGGTCTTCACTCCACTCCCTTCTGAGAACAACAACACTCCCCAGGTGCTTCCCCATGCCATCGCCCTCTTCCCCTCTCGCTTGCTCTTTCCCTCTGTCTCTCTGTCTCTTTTTCACACCCTTTTGCTGTATCATCGCCTCTCCTACACCTGCCTGCGACACATCCCTATAGCACAATATCATGGATGGGCCCCTAACTGTCTTGGTGCATAAAATGAATAATTAAGACTGACACACTTCAGCTTAGTTTTTTTGACAAAGGTTTTGATATTACACTGTATTGAGAAAAGTGTCTTCAATCTCAGCCATCGTGGCAGCAACGATCGCAGGAGCGTTTTCCCCTTACCCTCAGACGGTCTTCAATTGGACTGTCCTCTGTACCGTTCTGGTCCTGTGTGAAGAGACATGAGAAGTTCAGACTGCTTCTCAGCTGCTCTGGTTCAGAAGGACAGGGGCGACCGGGGTGTGAGGGGAAGTCATGGGCGTGAAGCGAGCTACTGAGAACAGAGTCAGATGTAGGCTGACACAATTTAAAACACGCGCTTTCCCTTATGAATGGTTGCTGCAAAGTGGGCTTCTTTGTTGTTGGTGGAGAAGCTCGCACACATTATAGTCTGACTTCCTCTCACGGTGGAAACTTGGGCCAAAAGTCAGCCCAACCAGCCTGGGGTAGAAGGGAGAAAACCGCAACAGCACCTATATACACACGTGTGCATAAGCTCACGTACATACCAACACGCACGGAGAGGCAGAGAAAAACTTCTACACAAACAAACACACACACACACAGACACACACACACACACACACACACCTGCTCCAGCGTGTGTGGGCTTAACAGCAGAAATACTGTTAGAAGTGTGTTTTTACTGCCGGTTGTTGTTCTCTTACAGAGAAATAATGTTGTTCTTCAGGCTGTTGTTACAGATCCTGAGGGGGGAGGGTCGTCAGAGCAGCCTTGAGCCCTCAGAGGTTTATTTTTTTCCTCCCATTCCTTTGATAGGAGTTTTTTCCCCCTCCTCTTCTGTACCTTTGGGACTGAGTTTGTCACATGTGATGTTTCTGTTAACTTGCTGTATGTTTTGTGTTTGTTTCTTTCTGCTTTCCGTAGAATCCTGTACAAAGCCTTAATAGCAAAAAAGATAAATGAAAATTGGTAACCCGCAATAATTACGGATTTATATGACATAATCTGGGGTCATGTAAACAGTGAAAAGAAGACAATGAATGAATGACAGTAAGGCACTTTCTGCTACAACCATCCCTTCACTAGATTGAAAATATGCACCTTCACTTCAGTAACAAACTGGCTGTGGAAATGTTCATAATATTCTACATGAAACTGAATGTAAATGATAATAATGGACATCGTTTTAAAAAAGAAACATCAAGAGTAGGAAACAGGTTTTTCAGCTCAGGGGCCACTGATAGATGACAAAAATCACTGTCCAATTTTGAGATCTTCTGTGTCCAGGCTGTACTCATGAGGTGCTCCTGTCTGTCACAGTGGACACGCAACCTGCTCCTTTTAGGGCTGTGATTCACTGTGAGATCCTGCAGCCTGGGGGGTGGACAGCGGAACTGCATCGCCACCCTCTGTGGGATGAGTCGCCTCTTTTGAGGACAGTGTGTTGTTAGTTCATGGTGATTCACTCACAAACAATCACAGCTGATGTGATGGGGGAACATGTTATTTGTGCTTCTCACCCCTCCCTCCTGCCCTTTCCATTTGTCTCTCGATCTTTAATCCAAATAGGCTTATTTGGGTGTGAATGACTCACTATCAAATAGTGGGAAAGCTGTTTAGACTGCAGAAAGCCAGTGGATAACAGTGAAGGATAGGACACTGTACAACTGTCCTCCTTCACATATTCATTTTCATTTATCCAGTCAAATAAAACACTGACTTCTTTTTTTTTTTTTTTTTTTTAAAAAAAACTTTCTGCTGAGAAGGCAACATAAATCAGTCCTTTTGGAACATCCAATATCCCACTCCTACCTTCATATGAAGCAGTCTTATTTTCTAATGATATGATTCAACACCTTCTAGAAGCGGCTGATTTTTACCTCCTTGTTCAGAGTCAAAACTACTGACAAGACTGGGCTCCGTTCAGGCAGGAAGTCAGTAAACCGTTTAACCACAAGATCCACAACAACAGCGCTGTTTCTAAACCCGTCATGACCTCAAAAATGCAGAGTTGCACATCTGTACAGTACAGCATGACCATGCCTCACATTCAAACTTTCAAATGAGACAATACTCAAAACACACAGTATATACAGTAAACTAGGTATGTACATATTACAACTATATAACGGTAGTCTTGTATAGTACAGTTAACAGCATACAAATGTACTAGCATATACGGACACACCAAACTATAGATGTGAATGTAAATTTTAGAGCAAAGCACTGGCTATGTGTATAACTATAAATGCATTCACATTAAGAAAGTGTGAATTGTGCATGTTTGTATGTACCACGTTTTTATTTGGCGCGTGGCATGGTGAAATATTGCATTAGTGTAAATGATGCAGAATGGCCACATCATCTTGAGCTACAACAGTGGCCAAACTGGCCGCGATCGCGCACAGGAAAGTTCTCACCTGAGACGTGAAGCGAACCATGAAACAAAAGCTGACGACCGCGTGTCGGATCCTGAACATGGTCGGTGGAGTCCGCTCGGGCGCTCAGCGCTCCGGGTGTCGAGGCTCCATGTCACCGGAGGCGCGCCGTTTCGCGCGGTTGCCGTGTCCCGCTCGTGCCCGCAGCGCGCATCGGTGTGGCGCCACACGCAAACAAGCCCGTTTGGGGAATTCTCCTGGAGGAGGGCGGCAGTCAGCAGCGGTCCCCGGTCCCGATGGCGGACAGGTGCAACCCGCGTCCTGGAAGAGGGGCCGTCGCACCGTGGACTCCACAACTTCACCTGTGCGCAGCACCTCAGGTGAGAGCGATCCTAATGTGGACGAGTCATTTTTGCACAAACTTTTCCGCGTTTTAAACTCACTAACGCGAACTGTTTTGGTGTTAATTCTGCCGCGTGCGCCTTTTGTCAGCTTTTCCCACTGAAAGAAACAAGAGCAATATCTCCTTCAACTCACTTCTTCAGTGTTGCCTTTTGTGGACGCAGAACTTATATTATAAATACAGACCAAACAAGACGCGAGGGCTTCCGGGTAAAACTGTATCAGTTAAAGAAGTTCTGTTTGGAACTCTGCGACCGGTCGCATCTCAGGTTGACAGTCACTGTTACATCACCCTAAAAGTGATGCGCAGAGCAAAATCACTCAGCGTCAGAAAAGAGCGTCCTCTTCTAAACTGACGCTGTGATTTATTATTATTAATGTCTGTTTCTCGGGCATCGTTGTTCAAGATGTGAGATAATGAGCATTACAGTGATCTACCAGTTCATGCATCAGGGTGTTTTCACTATAACTAGCTTTTTTCAGTGGGAACAAGATTTGAACCCTCAACCTTCAGCCAGCTGCCCTGACCACTACAGTGTGTGCTGGTCACTGTTATTTTATCCTTGGAATGCAATGCTTAAGTAAATCTGTACAGCAGGTGTTCATAACTTTGGGTGCACGAACCCACTGGGGTGCTTGGGTGGACTTCAAGGGGGCTGTGAAGCTCAAGACCAAAAGGCTTGTTTTGAAAATGATACTGTCACTTTGATTTTAGCCAGAATGCTAAGAAGCAAAAATATCACAAATATTCAGTGAGTCAGGCAGTCAGTCAGTCAGTTTCATGTCCCAACTAATCCTGGTGAAGGTGGTGGTGGATCCAAGCTTAGAAGGTGTTCTTGTTCCCTGCAGTGGTCTCCAGCTCCTCCTGTGTCTACTCTGGGGTCTCCGCTCATAATGCTGTATATTTGTAAATAATTGTATTTAACCTTTGTGGGGTTTTACAGGGGGATTGTTGCTAACATTTTAAGAGAATTTCAGGGGGGTCAAATAGATGTGCTTTGTGAATGCTGCTGTTTTACTATACAGTGTATTTGGGTGGGAGGCTGAAGAAATGATCCACCCCAGGTAGGAAATACTTTCGTTATGCCCTCAAATCTGTCCCTCCCAATTTCTTATATTGAGGTTGGTAGTTAGGGGTATATATCAGAATGGTGTGTAATGACTTAATCACAGACACCTACATGGTGTTTTACAATGACTACTGTTCTGGTGCATTCTAGAACCCGTCCTGTGTTGTAGACTTACAGTATTTCAAAATGGCAGCACACTGAAGATTCCCAGGAGCACAGTGGCTTCCATAATTGTCAAATGTAAGAAGCTGGAACCACCAGCACTCTTCTTAGCTACCTGGCCAGCCAAGTTTGGTATTTGGGCAAAGGAGCCCTTAGTCAGAGAGGTGACCAGGATACAATAGCCACACTTACAAACCTTCAGAGAACCTGCCAGAAGGACAACAACCTGTCTATGGTAGAGTGGCTAGAGTGAAGCAACGCCTGAGTAAAAGCCTACTGCCCTGCCTGGAGCTTGCCAAACTGCACTTAAAGGCCCCTGAAAGCATGAGGAAAAGATTTTTTTCCGTCTGATGAGACAAAAATTGTTTTTGAATGACAGATTCTATATGTGGCAAAAAGAGGTACTGTTCATCAGCTGGCTAACACAGTCCCAGGGGTGAAGCATGGTGGTGGCAGCATCATGCTGTGGGGAAGCTTTTAAGTAGCATCTACTGGCAGATAGTTCAAGTTTGATGGAAAGATGAATAGAGCCAAATACAGAGCAATTTTTGAAGAACATCTGCAACACAGTGCACACCGTCTTACAAAAGGATGAAGATTGACATTTCAGCATGAAAGCTGCCAACACAGTGCTGGAGTGACTTTAAAACACGTTTCTAAATGCCCTTGAGTGGCCCAGCTGAAGACTTGAACCCCACAGAAAGTCTCAAGACTGCAGTTCACCGATACCCCCCACCCAGTCTAGCAGAATGTGAGACCATTTGCAAGGAAGAATTGGAGAAACTGCCCAATGTGTACAGAGTTAGTAGCAGCAAACCTGTGAAGACTCACAACTGCTAAATATTAAAAGTAATAAAGTTCTGAAATTCAGAAGTTCTGTAATAAAGGGTCTGAAATTTCATAACATAAAGTGTGAAAAAAAGTAGAGGACTCTGAATACTTCCAATGTACTATTACTATATCTATGACAATTCTAAGTGAAGATCAAATTTCAGTGTAATAAATTGTCTGTAAGATTTTGCACAAATTTATTTATGGATTTTTTTGAATCCTTATTTTTTAAATCAAATTCTTCAAGGGATCCAAGGCCTACAAAGGGTTAAAAACCTCCATCTTTCCATCTTTTTCTGAAAACATTTCTGTTTTTTGCAGAAAAAAAAGTAATTTAGAGGTTTCCTTTAACAACACCATGGGAGAAACAGAATGAGCTGAGAGTCTCATGCTGACCAAACTGTTTGTCTTCTGATATATAACAGGTAGAGGAGGAGGCCAGAACTCCATGACTTTTACTGGTGTTTTACCTGCAACACTAACAACCTTTGCCTATTGAACAGACAGTTTCTGGAGATGTGTTGTTCAGAGACCTCCAGACACGCCTACAGCAGTGTGGTCCACATGGAAAGAACTAGCAGTCATAATAAACAGGGAACTGCCATATGGGGCATCTCCCAAAGAAGGTATTTTAGCATGACTGTAAATAAACCAAACCCAGTCATGTAACTTTATCAATACATTCACCAATTCATGATCAAAATGAAAACAATTTAAATATTTTCAAATATTCACACTTTGATTATGTACTACAAATGATATGTTGCCTATATTTTGACAGTCATTAATTCATAAATAATAAAAATTCATCTTTAAGTGTCTAATAGTTCGCACAACGTTAGTTGTGTTTTTCTCATTAGGGTTCTGAAATTCTGAGTGGAAGGACCTCATACTCTGTAGAGAAGGTATGAATTAAAATGATGTGCTTTTCAGCAAAAGTTTTCAGGGGTAAAAAACTAAGGTAAAGAATTATTACTGCAAGCTGCCATCTCTCTCTCTCTCTCTCTCTCTCTCTCTATCTCTCTCTCTCTCACTCCACCTCGCAGCCTTTCCATGGGTCTCCCTCTCCATCCCTGGAGCTACTGGGAAGTGGAACACACACACTCCCCAGAGGAGGTGCTTGCTGTTCACCTGGTAAATGCGGCTTTTTCTGAAAGCCTCCTGGGTTTTCTCATTCAGCTCTGGGGACGTTCATGTTTGTGATCCTCTCTTTGGGTCCTCTCTGCTCTAGCCATGGAGGCAGGGAGGGCACTAGTGACTTACCTGCATGGCAACAGTCTCCACATTAACCCACAGTCCTGCAGGAAGGTTCACGAAACTGCCTGCCTGGATTCTACTCTGGTTCCTTGAGGGAAAATTTTGCAGGTCTGGATCACATTCCCTACAGTTGGGTTATTGTGTTCACAGTCGTGGGTGATTTTCAGAGAAATCGCACTTTACTTGGTTTGGTCATGGAGAAGAAGGTATAGTTAGGATTAGAGTGCATAGGTCTGGGTCTGGTTGATGCTCTGGTCATGTGCTTGGCTGTTCTCTGCTCCTTGTCTGATACAAGAGGGAGATGAGAGAAGAGCCCATTTGAACAGCACGGAGAGGAAGCGTTCTTACAGAAATAAACATAACATCAGGACAAAACCCCTTGGAAGAACTGAGAAGGGCAAAATAGATATTTCAGGCACCTCCTCTGTCCTTACATTTTTTTAAACAATTTTTGTTTTCAGGGCCGAATGTCATTGCTGCTGAATCCTCTTCCACTCTGGGAGCATGTGGTCCCAGCAGCAGCACCCATGGAAACAGTGTTTGGCGACATGGCCTGGGGGAAGCAAATGCTACCCTGGGAGGCCTGTTAAGATTCTGCACCCTACCTGAGGAGTCCTACCCAGCTTTGCACAACTCTGGAGATTCCATTGGTCTCCATGGTGACCCACAGGGACTCTGGTCCCTCACAGGTAGGACTTGGATTTCTTAAGGTGCCTGGTCTGTTCTGAGAGAAGCTATTAGCATGTAAAGTCTTTTCATTGACGGTACCATTTTATTTTTCCTGGCCTTTTTTATGGAAATGGGCTATAATTTTAACCCTATTAAAACAACTGGGTGTCACAAAATCTCATTACACCCTCTGTGCTCATAAGATATTTAGTCAAAAAGAACCTAAAAGTGTTTTCAAAGTACATTCTTACTGTTATGCAGCACAACAGGTTCATATGTCTGTTAGCCTGTTAGTCTGGGATATTTTTTGGGGACATTGAGAAGACTCTGACATGATATAGCCACTGTTTCCTAATGTTTGGAGAGTTAGATCCCTGTAATAATATCCCGTCTTCCACCCATTTCTGGCAACTCTTCATAGCCACTGTGCTATAGGTGATGAACAATGCACACGGATATGAAAGCTGCAGTGTTAACCTCATTCTTTAAATGAAGGATCTAGCTATAAATGTAACTTTTCCCTGTCAAATTAACAGTCCTGTCTGATTTGATAGTGGCTGGTTTAAGTGGCCTTGTAATGCAATACGGGCCCATCCGATTATCCCTTTGTCCTTTTTTGCCCCTATAAAGGGATAACACAAAAGAGCTAAGTGTATTCTGCTAGTAGGAATTTATAACCGGAGTGTCAAACTAATAAAACACAGTGAGGGCAAATAGTACATATTACAGTGAGAATGAACAAGGCACAAACTTGATGCTGACATGTCCACCGGTAACTATATTTGTATTTATTACTCAGCTATTATGCAGAAGTATTGCTGGAGCAAAAGCTCTTAAGGAATTGAGATCCTTGAAGGTGGGTATCTGTCACCGTGCGTCGCCTCACAATTTCTGTCCTCATAAAGCCATCCCAGCATGCACCACCCTGACTGGGGAGGGACAGAGATTTATTACTGGATGGGATCATTGCTTCGCACTCCCTCCCACACTCTCCCTTCCCCCATCCGTGTACATAGGACATCAGGCACATAAATAAACTCTTTTTCATGCACAGGCTTACACACATGCTCATGCGCATATTTAAAAGCACACATATTTGTCCATACTCTTTGTTGAGATTTTTTGTCTAACTTTTTTGTTCAAACTGTATTTTACTATATGTGGCTTGGATCTGTCTTCACATTTACAGTTTCTGCCACTCCCTTTATGGAATACAGTCTTCCCCACCTTACAATGGTGATATGTTCTCAAATAAGCCTTTGTGTGCTGAATTGCCGTAAGTGAGAGACGTAATTAGTTAAACTGGATACAGTTTTATGTGTTCCTAAACCTCAAAGCTGATGCCAATATAAGCTAAAATGTCACCAAATCCCAATATAATGGACACAATTACTTCAAACATTTGTTATAGAAACACAACAAGTCAGTTTCCCTTCATTAAGTACTGTATGAGAAATCCAATAAAAGCAATGCAAATAAATTCACAATCATTAAACAAGATGGCATTGTGAGTGTGCAGCTTGCCCTGCCTGGTCTGTGCGATTCAGTGCCAGTTTGCCTGTTCTCCCTGTGTTTAGAGGATTCCTCTGAAATATGTATTTCAGGTGATCTAGCACATTAAGTCATCTTTGATAAAGATGTCAGATAAATAATATACTATACAATAATCACTGGAAATCATGTTGGAGAAAAGCATCTGCTAAAAGAATAAATTTAAATGTGAATGTTTTGCCATGCTCAGCTCACAGTGGCTGTGTAAAATCCAAATCCAGTCCTCCTAAACGTAAAGAAATGCCTCACAAAGTGATGTAGGGGTATTAAATGAAACTTCTCACAAAGTTGAATTGTCATAACTCAACTGGATGTATCTGGGACATGGCTGTCCTCGTATGTCTTAAAGATGTGTGTATGATATTGGAGATGGAAAACACACAGAGACATTTAATTATATGTATATATGACAGCAGTATGAATGTTTTGGTGTTAAGAAATAGATGTAATGCTAGTCTATTTGACCGAGCTGTTCTAAACCAGGTCTGGTTGTTCCTTTTAAATGGCCCTTTCTTTGGTTTCTTCTTGAAATGCTCTTTTTTTGGATCTCATGCTTCCTAGCGAGGATGAGGAGTTCTGTGTGCCGTCAGTTTAAAATAGCATGTGCCTGATACAACACAGATGGTCTAAGTTGCAGAGCTGGGACACACTGAATGCAGAACAGTTATAGATTCTGTTTTAGGCACAATTGCTGTGTATAGACATAAATTGTGGAAAAAGGTTTAGTTGTTAAACCAAGAAGACAAAAAGTGTCTGAAACATTCATCAGATTACATTCAAGGCCTTAGTGTGATGTGTGAAACAGTCAGATCCAGTGGTGTGGAAGTACATACCAGTTTTTTGGTTAACTTTAACCATTTCAGCTCTTGAAACTAGGATACATAAGCCTCAAATAAAACTATGTATTTGGCTGATTTGAAGAGTATCAAAGTTTCCATTTTATGCTTTACAGTTTGATTACCTTTCTTGATGGTTGTACATGGTGAAGCAGCATTGACCCCTGGAACCATTTTGCTGATACCCATATTTTAGAATCTTTCCACATGCAAAGGTGTCCTTTGGTTCGTGGCCGAGCTATGCAAACATGTTGCTAGGCGACAGCCCCAAGGCTGCTGGGGTATCAACAGCCCACTGTTTCTTGTTACCAACAGTTACTGCTTACTCGTAGAGATGTTTCTACAACTCCTTCTGGTTTTTATCGTTTTACCTCATCTCCTTCTGATCTTAGTCACAGCATCAGAGATGGAAAGACGCTGTGGTTTCATCCAGTTTTGACTGGACAAAATGCAAATGCAGAATGCAAATAAAAGGATGGGTTGTCTAATGCACCATACAGGCCTTAAAGCACGCTTACCGTGAGACACGGAGAGAATTTGACAGTTTCAGGATTCATCACCTATATGAAAGAAAACTTAAGGTAACCCTGAGAAGGATAAGCTTTTTTAAAGAAAAAAAACACGTTATGTAAAACATAGAAATCCAAGGAAAATAATTACTGCCAACATAGGAGCGATGCTTTTATTTTTTAAACAGTTTTCTTCGGCTTACGTTTTTTCAGGGTTCCAGAAAGTTCAATGTTTATTTACAGCTCATTTTAAAAACATTTAATGATAAGATGAAATGTCTGTTCCAGCAGAGGGCGCAATAACCTCAGGGGACGCAGTTTTACTCAGGGGGATGAAAATGAGCAGTAATGTCTCTGTTATTGCTCATTATGTAAAGTGCAGCAATTTTGGATGTTTTGCGTTGTTATACCTCTTGTGTTCTCGTCTTGACAGAAAGGGGAGGTCCCAGAACGAACCCGCGTTAAGTGTGATTACAGATATGAAGGCGGCTGTGGATCTGCGGGATGTTTTCACGCTCGAGGCGCCTCGTAGCGGCCGCGTGCTACGGTGGCTGAGGGCCAGGCTGAGCCTCTCTGCCTGGGCGTACGAAAGCCGAACGTGGGCACAGCGCCATCTTTTGATAGTAAGTGGATCTGCAGGAGCTTTTGTCAATTATGTTCGCTTTAATAGGCCAGATGCACATGAGCCGTCGCCTGTCTCGTTGTTGTGATATCACTGTCTTAGTAATGATACGTTTATCTTATGCAGTATTTATTTGAGAATGGTCTCATGTGTTATTCCTCGGAATTAGGAATTATGTTTACTATTCACGTCTGCAAAATTCAGTGTTGCATTGTGTTGTGTTCCGAGACCTGAGACCTGCAGCGGTGACGTACGTCGAGCAGCATCACACCTCCGCCTGTAGTTGTACTGGCCAAGAGGACGGTAAACACACACGGTGTACAAGTCTGCTGAAACAAAAACACAGTCAGACCTCCCAGCGGTTTTTTTTCCTGCTTATACTTTATAACTGTTTTTTTACTGAACACAAACACTAACGGAGCTCTTCCTTTTATCCTGGATATATTTTAAGCATGACAGTTTTTAGAGTCGCCAACTAAGGTGATTGGTCATTATTCATTGTTTAAAAGAGCTCAAACCCTTGGCTTTAATTGTAAGTTACATTTGTGAGACAACTATTTTTTTAGAATGATAATAATCATTGTTGCAGTCTCTGTATGATACATATGACATTTAGTATTACACGGGCCCACCAGTATATGTGTTATATGCATATAAATGTGGGCATGTGCGACATTAATGATGGTACACATAAAGCATTAATGTATAGTTAATGCATGCAACACACGTCAGTTTGTTCTAAAATAACTTATTTTAGGGCGACTCACCATGCAGAACCATGCGAACGAGCGGCTCGGGGCCATTCACAAGTCTCCGCGCGCCTTCCCACCATCCGTGACGTCATCTGGCGGAAGCGCTCTCGCGGCGCTGGGTGCAGGCCGAGTGTGTAACGGAGGAAGGCATTTGACAGCTTGCCGGTGGGGGGGGGGGAGAAACAGCGAATATAAAAACCAGACCAGCTGGATTTTCAAAAGCAGAACGTCACACACGTACGCGCGCGCAGAGGGAGGGAGGGCGTACTCGTGTGTTGCGTTAATAATTCCGTGTCAGTGTAGCGAGCCTATGGTAAGGCAATGTTAATATTATAGTAGGCTATTATTATTATTATTATTATTAGATTTGACCTCCTGCTAGGTCTGCACCGTAAATGTGGCCATGAATTCGGCTGAGCAGACAGTAACATGGCTCATAACGCTGGGGGTCCTGGAGTCGCCGAAGAAGACCATCTCGGATCCCGAAGGCTTCCTGCAGTCCTCGCTCCGAGACGGAGTGGTTCTCTGCAAGCTGCTGGAGCGGCTGCGCCCGGGCTCCGTCGGCAAAGTGAGTGCGTCTCCTATACGTCCGCGTGTGGTCCCGCGTCCCCTCCGGAGGGTCATAAGCACAGGGCACCAGTGCTGCATTGTGCACACGCGCACCATCAGCTGTACCGACACACCGGCGCATTTCTAAATATCCCGTTTTACAGTAGTCAGAAACCCAAACGGCTGTGTGTATCGATCCAATAAATACATGGTGAATCCTCGCGGGTCTCCATTCTGGCATAGCCAAGCCTCGGTTATAACGGATTCCTCGCAGTGTTGTCGCCTGGATGGAAATGCTGCTTATGAAATATTTATGCAGGAAGCAAGTAATTGGCAAAATACAAAAAAATAAATGAAGTCGAAATAATAATAGTGTTTAACAGTAAAATGTTTAAGTGCCGTCGCCTCTAGGTAGGGACACAGAAACGGGGGTAGTTGAGATCAATGGCAGTATCGATCTGCGAGGTGCACGAGCAGCCATTGAGTGTACAGCACGCAGCACCAGACGCCCCCCGCACATTTAAAGCAACAGGGAGGTTTTCAAGCGTCACCGCACGGCTTAATGTGAGCAAGACCCCTCCCTTCTCACCACTCCACTCCTTGTGCTGTTTTGCTGTTTTGGCCGTAGCCAAACTTTTTCCCATCGGTCGACTTATTAACAAAACAGCGACCTCTCTGTGTTCCTCTGCTTGGTTCACCGGCACAACTTCTCCCACTTGCAAATGAACACTGTAGTTATACACTCGAGCACCGGTACACTAACTTGCACATGCAAACACACATAAATTGTAATTTATCATCAGCATATAATGATGCTTTTTAATTCCCTTGGATATTGGTGAAATTTCCCCTTCCCCACTTTCAGTCTCAACTTTATGGGAAGTTCTTTTGTAGCGGGAAATAATAATTGGTATTTTCTAATTAGGCAGCTTTGATTACATTTATATACCATCTAATGGTGGTGATATTGATGAAAATTGTTAGGTGACTCTTATTCCAAATTGTCTATGTGCACTAAAGCATATTTTACACCGCATAAAAAATACACGGCATGTAATTTTACTTTATTATCATGCAGCATGTAACACTACATCTTTGTGTGAGGATAGCAACTTCAGAATTTTTTGAGGGTTATGCAGAGATTTAGATGTTAGCTGTTATATATAATTTTTAAGTGTTTAGATAAATGTAGTCACATATCCGAACTAATATATACTTAAAAAACGTAATATCTAGCTTACTGGAGATATATATATATATAGTTTACATTATTTAGAGTGATGCACTGTATCCCTGTTCTGACGTTATGCTGACTGGGTAACAAACGGCCAAGTTCACACCAAATGTGACTCTGCACATGCCTTTTAATATTTCTTAAGACTTTTAAAAGCACGCGTTTTTCTTGTGTCGCTAGTACTCACTACACAGGCTTCCACAGTGTTTTATCCTAAAACGAACCTTTGTTCCCCTCCGTTTCATGTCTTTTCCATTATTGTTATTATGGAGTAAATCCACCTGACGTCACTTCCTTTGAACTGCTCCCACTTCCTGGTGGTAAGGAAAAAGAACACTTTATTAGCGCGTGCACTCGGTAGACGTGAAAGTCGTGCGCGTTAATAGCGATGAGTCCGGGCGCCGTATGATGTCTGCTTGAGAATTTAGCGGGCACCTGGGCAGTGCACGCGTGCCCTTCCTCCCGTGCGGGAAGACTCCCGGTGACGGTTGGCCTGTGCTTTTTCTCAGATCCACCAGGAACCCCGGAGCGACGGCGAGCGCTTGGACAACATCAGGGAGTTCCTCAAGGGCTGCGTCGCCTTTCGCATCGAGGTCAGTCCGCCCTCGAAAACCGCCGTTTGCAGTAGCGCCAGCTGCCACCGGGAGCCGGAGCCCTGGAGGGAGACAAGCAGCCCCCGCCAAAGCAGCGCGCAGCCGGGGCGCCTCTGTCCCCCCCATTCGTCATGGTGCTGCAGTAAAGTGTGATAATGTTCCGCTCTCGAATAAATAGCTTTTATCGATGAGCAGGTGTGGAGTGGCTGAGAGTCTTAGGATCCAATTTATTCCCAACGAAACTGTTTTTTTCCCGGTCGCCTCTCCTTACGCTTGCAATGCTGGTATGGATTATTGTTCGTTGTGTCATCGTGCATTTCTATGTTTATGTCGTTTCTCACTCTCCTCTCTTTTATATGGGACAAGCATTAGACATCAGACTTTTAGAAAACTGGTGTCCTGGTTGCGAGTGTTGTGTTGCTGTTTGAATGTGTCTGGTTCAGATCCCACTCCTACTACAATATCCTTGATTAAGGTAGGCTGACCTAATACAGTAACATACCCTGCATTTAAATCACTATAATATTAATTGTCTGACTTTGTAAGTCACCCTGGAAAAGGGTGTCAGCTTGGTGGATAACAATGAAAAGCTGAAAAAATAGTAAACATGTTGTTTGACTTTGGTTAGAAATTATGTAATAACAAGACCTGCCTAGCTACTGGTCCTTTGTGGGACAGAAGGCAGTTAGTTTCTGTGAATGATGTGTATCTAGATGGTGTCTTCAGAGAGCTGTACTAACCAGGTTACAGGAGAAGGTTTGAGGTGATGCTCAGCTCACTGTTTGCTCCCAAATTGTCATTTTGAGAATCAATCGATG
The DNA here is from genome assembly GCA_900497675.1 of Arapaima gigas. Lineage (NCBI taxonomy): Eukaryota > Metazoa > Chordata > Actinopteri > Osteoglossiformes > Osteoglossidae > Arapaima > Arapaima gigas. The sequence goes on from UFQX01000030.1 coordinate 1,378,705, forward strand.
CCGCACAAAGTTTTGCACATCTTGAACCACACAGCTCAGCTGTCCTTTTTCTGTCTTCTGAAATGTCTTATCTTGGACACATCTGCAAATCTACTGATGTCACCCCTGCCAAGCCTGCATATTTCCATCATAAATGCATGGGTCAGAACAAAAGCAGTGTGGATGTCCATGGGCAGCTGGTTGCCTTCTGCTGCTGCTGAACACCCAACCACCCACCATTTTTTGTAGTTGCATAATGGCCAATTGTCCTCCCTTATGGACCGTGGTCTAAGGCTAGCTAATAGGAGGCTGAACAGGGACACGTCATGAAAAAGGGCATCTGTCTGAAAAAATCTGGCATGTTAAATATTTGTTTGGATTGATTCAATCCAGTTTCATGCCAAACTTGGTGTTTCTGTAGCTCACTTCTGCCCAGATTGATTTTAGACATTGTGCCTTAGTCACCTGGTCCACTGAGTTAGTAACCTCACTATGAAACTTTTTAAATAAATGAATAAATGCATGAATGAAATTTTTGGAGGGGCATCAGTTCGGGTTATAGACAAACAGGATGGATGTTAGGTGACTGTTGTGCTGTTCTGATTAAAAGATATTTACTACAGTGATGCATTTACTTGTATCTGAAACTTGAATTTAAAAATTATCATTAATGCTGTGTATGGTGGTGCATTGGGTGACAGTGGTGCCTTGCAAATTCTGATCTGGTTGGGCGTAGGTTTGATTAATGCTCAGGGTGTGCAGTTTGCCTGTTTTCCCCATGTTCAATACCTAAGGGCTTGCATGGAAGAAGACAATGGTAACCACTTACATACTTTTCCTTACCTCAAATCATGTTAGTGGTCATTATGAGTTGAATTTGTCTTAATGGCACTCGATCACTTTATTGTAACGTTATGTAAATAGTAGTGATTTCTAGCATGCATTGTTAGAAGCCATTAGGGTTAGCTTACTAACATCAGTTACCTCCTTACCTCTGCAGAGAAGGGTGATCTCTGACAGTCAGTCAGACTTTAAGTGTGATGACTGGCCAAACTCTGGTGCCCTGCCCTTGTTCCCCACAGCACAGTTGTGTCAAAACAGGTCCTGTCTAGGTGCAGTTTGTATGCCAGCTTTGTTTCACACCAGGTTTGGTTTTGTGCTTGGCATTGTGCTCATCTGAAGGAACTTCACTCAGAAAAGTAAAAATACGCTAAAGATCCACCTATTTCAATTAAAGTTTTGATCACATGACCCTAAGGAACAGTAGCAAGATTTTGAAAGTGATGCAGATGTCAATTAGGCTGGTAGCTGTGTAAATTGCAGTTGCACATCTTGGTTCTCAGTGAAATCATTCCATCCATTAGTTGTGCAGTAGATTTCTGTGTTTAAACTGTGAGGTCACACCCAAGATGGATTACTGAACTGCACTACTGAAGAGATGCTCTCATATTCACTGGCTGTACTTGCTCAGCTCATGTTTGTGTGACTGTGCTGTCTGTATGGTGTTGCATGTTTTTGACTCCACTGGGTTTTATCTGATCGCACATCCTGTCTTGAGATTGGAAAGGTCTTGGTTTCATCTGATTGAGTTCAGTCCAGCAGCAGCAGTTTATGGAAGCACATTCCTAAATGTACATGTATATGTGGGGTGCAGGTGGCGCAGTGGTTAGAGCAATCTCCACTCAAAGGGCACAGGTTTGAATTCTACCTCTGAGTGTTATACTCTTGAGAGAGGTACTTGCCCTCAGTTGTTCTATAGGATAGGCAATTACAGGTTTTTTGGTTTCCAGGCCTAACACTATAAGCTGATTTTGGAGAGAAAAAGTGATTAAACGGTAATATATGAGAGAATTCTCTTTTTTGAGCAGTGCATGCTCTAGTTGGCTGCATTAACTGAGTAGTTCTCTAGATATCAGCTGAAGTTGACCGAGGCTATGTCTAAATAAAAACATGGTTATGTCTGATGGCAGTGGACATAATGCTGTCTGTGTCTGCTTTCTTGACTGCACTTAGTGTCAGTATTAAGGACAGTATATCTGGCACCTTCTCTCCTAAACTGACTGGGATCCTCCGGCATTAATGTTGCCTGAATCAGCTTGTATTTCTGTGTGAAGAATTATTGTGTTTTGAGTGTATTTCCTTAACTGGAGCTGTGTCGGTCAATGTGGTGCACACTCCATAACAGCATTTAATATTTTATCATGTGCTGTGTTTACAAATATTATTGTAATACTAATTACAAGGATGGAAAATTCAAGCTGTTTTTAGAGATTTGTTGAATCGCCTAGAGGATAACCCCCCTTTAAACATTACATGGGTTTTTATGAAAATAAGCTCTACATGTTGTTAAAAGGACAGCACAGAGAGGAGAAGCAGTCACCATAGCAGCCATTTCATGCTCATGTACTGCAGTACCCAGGTCTTGTTAAGGTCCAAATAAAAGCGTCCTGGTTCATTAGTGTTTACCAGGAACAGTTTGAAATTTAGTTTGACTGGTGATTCATAGTTTAAAAAAGTTTTGGCTTTGCTGAAAAAATTTATGAACAGGAGACATTTTATATATCTTGTTATATATGTGAACCATTTCTTTTATTCTAATCATACTCCGTTCCAAAATAAAGCAATGCATTTTGATTAACCATTTTTGTTTGGGTAGAAGGTATTTTCAATCAAGCTTGGCATTTATTTTCATTTATTTATATCGCTTTCTCAAAGGTACAGGGGTAGCTTGTTCTTATACATGTTAGAACTGACAAGTTCAGCAAGTTTCATGTTTACATGAATGATGAGGGACAGCAGTTAAACATACAATTTGATGTTATTAGTGGCTGATATTGGTGGTTTTATTCCCTTTTAAACCCTCAATATGTGTAGTTATACCCAGAACAGAATATAGTACTGTGTGTGTGTGTGTGTGTGTGTGTGTGTGTGTGTGTGTGTGTGTGTGTGTGTGTGTGTGTACACCATCGTAAACAGCACCTAAGCTGATATGACAGACAAGCAGATGGTCCATTGTAAATATGTTAAGCAGGTGTCATGCTGGTGTTAGACAAGTGGTCTATGAGCAGTCCATGTATGTGTGAGGAAATCCTGACTTTGGCTCTCAATGCTTAGTTGTCTTTGCGCTGTGGTTGTGTGTAATCTTGTGTACATTTACAGTAATCCTTTGGTATGCTCTCTGTTGCTATAACGGCTGTTGTAAATCAATACCTAAATATTTGTATCCAAATCAACTTTGATAAAATGTATTTTTATTTTTTTAAATAATAGGAAATAGGCATTCATTATCAGACCTGTTTTCAGGGATGAACTGCATTTGGGTTCAGAGGGATTACTGTACTGGTATGTGCTGGGTGTTGATTTCTCAGGTCTGGCTGTCCTCTTGGCATGAAGGTAAGTAGATGAGAAGGGTTCTGTGACCACAGTTCCATCTCGGTCTTTCAGTGTTGGTGAGTTGAAGGTGACTCTTGTGCACTTGCACTTTCTCTCCAGGTCCAGCCAGACTCCTCTGGGAAGAACATGAATCTGACCAAACTGTGAGAGATTCTTCACCTGTCTGCCAGGACCTTTGGTCACTTGTGAACTTTTCTCATATTCTCCCTCTGTCTGCCCTCACAGACTTTTGAGGCCAGTGATCTGCTACAGGGTCAGAACTTCATCAGGGTGCTGAACTCATTGGTGACACTCAACAAAGTTACTGCAGGTGAGCACGCAGTCAGCTAACTGACCCGTGTGATCCAGACTCACCCCACATCATGTTTGCTGTACCTCATAGGAGCCTGTTAGGGGATGTTTGTATTAAGCAACAAAATTGTGCTGGGGTCTACTGTTTTGTGGTGATTGGTGCTTCAAGCATATTCCTTGGCTTCCTGGTCCTAGGTGGGTTTGTATATGCCATCTATGCTAATAGAGGCTCAGGGAAGAGGCATCACTGGTTGTAAGCAGAAGTTGGAGGTGCAAAGAGGACCGCTTGCATCTGTTTGAAGCCCATTAGCTTTCACTAATGATAATATTGTTTTTTCCTTCCTGGATCATCTTTCAGTTGTTGCTTACTTTGAATGCAGTGGTCAAAGTTCTGCCTTCACCAATAAGATTACCAATCAGAGAAAGCTGACGGAGAAGTACCAAGCTTCCTGTGGGGTAGGGAGTTGGCATTTCAAGGGAATCTTTAATGGTACCAGCGTCAGCACTGCCAAACTAGTGTGCTGCCCTCATGATAGTGTGTAGAGGGAGGGAGCTAAGTGTTATCAGTGGTCCCATATGCTGCATAAGGAGGTCCCGCCCTTGTAGTGCACATCAAGGATGAACCTGCACGCCATCCAGTGGCCCAGAGGTTCTGCAGTAGGTGGCATTCTGAATCCACATAATGAAATGGTGTTTTATAATCTGTACTTTCAGAACTTTCTGCCTTGGATATTCTGTAATGAAATGTCTTTTGCACTGGTGCTATGGGTTTTGACTGGTCTGTAATTGCTCTTGCTCTCCCTCTCCTGCAGACATTGGTGTGGGCAGTGACTCTGTCAGCGCGCGGTACTCTTCCTCACACCGCATCAAGTCTTTTGACTCACTTAGCTCCCAGTCGTCCTTTAGTCGCTCCTCCAGACTCTTCCAGAATCAATACCGCAGCATGGTATGTGACTGGGGCCAGTCTTGATTTGTAGGTGTAGTAAAATATTTATTTTGTGTGTGAAAGTATTTGTTGACATCCTTGATGACACATTATTCAGAACTCTTTCCTCTGCTGTATGTGTAGGACTTGACGGAGAACAGCAATTGCCCGGTGGTGGTGAAGGCTCGTTTTAACTTTCAGCAAACCAATGAGGATGAGCTGTCCTTCACCAAGGGTGATGTCATTCACGTGACACGCATGGAGGAGGGAGGCTGGTGGGAGGGCACCCTCAATGGCAAGACTGGATGGTTCCCCAGCAATTATGTCCGGGAGGTCAAGGGCAGTGGGACGTCCAAAGGTGTGTCCTTGGGTACTGTTATAGTTGCGAGGTGTTTAGTAATTATTTCAAGAATTTGAACCAAAATCAGTCTGACTTAAATGTGCTAAAGGACTGGTGAACATTTTGTTTGAATCACAATGTTTATTTGTCTGTTTGCTGTACCACAGTGACAAACTCTTCCATAATATGGATAATGCAGCTCATCTGCACGTGACCTCTGGTGATGCGGTATTAGAATCATTGGTCAATCCAGTGCAACATAATATTATTTTTTAAAAGACAGTTTCCAGAATTCCCAGAAAAAACAAAATAGGAAAAATCAGCAATGAAACAAAATTGTTTTTAAAAAAATCTTAATGTTCACTAAAATCACTGTAAACTAATAAAAACGTAGAATTGTAAGGAATTATTAAACTGTGCAAAATCCTATTTCATCACAGGGCCAGTGGTAATTTTTTCCTCTTTATATATGATTTTGTATATAGAGCACCAAAGTAGTTTATTATTTGCAGAACTGGTATGAAACCATTGTAATGCTGTACAAGGCACTTTACTCTGTACCACTGTTTTTTTTTTTTTATGTTTAAAAAAAAAAAAAACCATATGTATGATACATTGGACTGACTGGTCAGTTGCATGAATGGACTCCACTTTAGCCTGCTTATATGAGGATGAATGATATACATCTTTATGATGGTCTTCAGTTATTGTGTTTGTGCTGTTAAATAAGTATTAAACTGTTGTCTGATGTCTGGTCTCTATACGTGGCCTGACAGGAAGGAAATCCCATGGCCAGACAAAGACAGGAAGTGCTCCAACCAGGGGGAGGAAGTTCCCCCTCTAAACAGGCAGAGGCCTCGATTGTTGCATAGCTCCTGTGTCCAATGGTTTGCTCCAAATAAAGATTACATCCTCCCAGTGCGAAAAAAGTAACAAAATCATGAATTCACACAGTTCTTTTTTTAAAGCAACAATTGTGACACTGGGTTATAGGATCAGAGAGAGATAATGGGTACAACAAATACAATACTACCAAAAGTGATCAAGTAGAATTGACCAGGTTCACTGACCTGAAAAGTGTGCATAGTTCTTATAAGTTATTGTGTAGTTTAAATATTAACTCAATGTGGCAAAAGAAAATTAATTGTTCCAGTCATTCAAATGGAGGACTGTGAAATTAGGCCACAACATTAAAATGTTAATATTTCTCTTAGATGCGATAACTTAACATAAGTCTTCAGTGCAACATGAAAACAGACAATCTTTTGGAAAAATATTTAACAAAATTTAAGTCTTCCTACCTGTTAGAGAGGCATCACAGGTCATAAATTTAACTGGAAACTTAAGTTTTACTCATTATTAAAACATTGTGATGTGTGTGCATTTAATTTTTTGTTCTGTTCACATCCAGTACTTGTGTGTCAGGCCAACCAGCAAGGAGCCTGATCATCAGGATTGCATGTACCTGTTTTTAGGGTCTCCAGGAAAAGATTTTATTCATAGTTCCCACCAAAATAGTTGTGGAACCACTATTTTAATTGACAAAAAGGCCTCAAAATGTTCCCACAGCAGAAATTGTTTAGAAATGAGCAATGTCCTCCTCCTGTGGTGTAACTGTCTGACAACTCCTACTGAAAACATTTCCTAAAGGAGAAGCCTGCCCTCCCACAAAAAACAATTAGTGCATTCCATCCTATTTAAACATGACTTTTTTTAATTTGCTCACAACATCCAGCAAATGTAGGGAACCTCTACAGCGCATGGCTTTTAGATGCACCCAGATTTGGTCTGGGTTTGTTCCCTAGTCTACCACATGGTGCTGGGGCCTTTTAGCTTCCTTCAGACACCATCTGATGCCCAGCTCACCAACCCCCAGATCAGACCAGCTGCACAGTGACCTCCCTGCAGGGTGCCTGGGAGCAGGTGGGGGGGAGTGGCTAACGGTTGCAAAGCTCCCTATTCCCTGCCCATGCCTTTGAGAGGGCGCTGACATTGTACATGATGTGGAACACAAGTGGTGTATGTGTTGGTTGCTGGATGGTGGGGGAGGGGAGTAGTCTAACCCGGATGTTGTGTCTTCTCTCCCTTCTCATGCAGAAAAACCAGTTTCTCCTAAATCTGGCACGTTCAAAAGCCCCCCAAAAGGCCTGGACACCTCTGCCATCAGCAAAACATACTATAACTTGGTGTGTATCATTTTTACAGATAATGACCTGCCATCATGTGATAAATTGATGCTCATTTCAGTGTACTTTCCCATACTTTCCTGTTTACTATTGTTTTTGATTAAAGCTTGCTGAGTCATAAATGTGATTAAACTTTAATAAAGACTCGTGTGTTTTGTAGGCGTAGGGCATGAGTGTTGCATGGTCTGGGGGTTATTACACTGGAAATGCAAAAGGTTAGGATTTAAAATCCTTGAAGTGAAATTACTGTTTGGTGTATTTGCATTTATTTATTTAGCTGATGCTTTTCTCCAGAGCAACTTGCAATGTTAAGCTTCTTACATTGATTTATCCATTTATACTGCTGGGTAATTTTTACTGGAGCAGTGTAGGATAAGTACATTGCTCAAGAGTATTACAGCAGGAGGTGGGGCTTGACATGCAACCAGTGTGTCCAAAGGCAGCAGCTGTAACCAGTGCTTTTTGTGTTTAGCTAGATGCTAAATGCTGAATTTTTGCATTTCTCTGATTTTTTTTTCGTGAATGGAGGTGGACATCGGTCTGATCAAAAAATGGGGCTATTACATTAGTGTTTATGCTCATGAGAAGCTAGAGACCACAGTATGTGGTGTATTTGTGAAGGATGAGAATCTAAGAGGTGTTTAACTGTTCTCTGCAATGTTTTCTAGATAACAGCTTGCCAGTTGTAGGAATGCTGTCTGACATTGGTTGAGATTCTTCTTACCTGGTATACTGCATATTTCTATTAACTGTGAGTGAGAAGAGTTAGGGTTATTGTCTGCTGGTGCTTTGTAACCAGAGCTGATCAGTTACAGAAGCTTGAGAACTTTGATTTTAACCAACTGATACTGATATACATTAATTGAACTTTTTTTTTTTTTTAGGTAGTACAGAACATTCTAGAAACAGAAAGCGAGTATTCCAAGGAGCTTCAAAGCCTTCTGTCCAATTACCTGCGCTCATTGCAGACAGTGGAGAAGTAAGTCATCTGAGCTAGGGCACTGGTATTCTGCAGGTCTCAGAGCTAGTCTGCTCTTGTAACCTAACAACACAATGGCTGATCCTGATGACCCTGCCTCCTTCTATGCAGCATGGACACATTGGCTGGGTGTGGTTACATTCCCCAGGCCTGTGTCAGTGCGTGAAAGCTCTCACATCATGAGTTTGTCTCCGTGGTCCTCATCAGGCTGCTCTCTCACAGTTTGTAGGGACATGTCCTTAACTGACTCTGTCCTCCTTTTGCAACAGGCTCAGCATTTCCAATATTGCTCACATCATGGGGAACCTTGAGGAGATCAGCACCTTCCAGCAGATGCTAGTCCAGTCTCTGGAGGACTGTACAAAGTAAATGTTCCTCTTATCATTGACAGCTCTCTCCTTCAGCAAAGTTGCTGGCCTTGCACAGCGTGTGTCTGTACCGCTGGTCCTATGTCATAAGCATAGAGTCATCAGCATGTTTGCACTGAGATTGTTTGGAAATGTATCCTTGGCAACAAGTCCTCTTGTCCAACTTTCAGTTCTTGAACCTTGATGACCATAAAATAGTTAATTGGGAGAAAACAGTGACGTCAGTGTTAGATTTGAGTCAAAAGCACTAACCCTGGTGGGAAGCCCTGAGAAATGGGTGATCAAGGGCCTGATTAGCAATGGCATCTGCACATCTTTTCCTAGTGGAGTGTTTCTTGCTGTTTTTGTCGATCTCTCAGGCACTGCGAGAAGAAGTCCAGTCAAACCCTTTTATGATGCTTTTGCCACTGATGTAGACATGAGTTTGACTTGGCATGTTGCACATTCCTGTTACGTTGGTTTCTTAACCACTGAAAATAGCTTGACGAATGAGACTGTGGGTGATTACCTTTTTCACCCTTTTCCAAACCAAAGCACATTATGTAGGGAGAATGTGTTAACCCCTTCAATGTAAATAGCTTTCTGTCTGAAAAAAATATGGTCTCGGTGACATATTTAAAGTATTACAGCGCCATCTAGTGACACTTTGGTACTGAAAAACAGACATTTTGGCCAATTTCTTGGAAAGGAACATTTGAGTTTAATATTTTTTTAAATTTATTTTTTAAATCTGAACGTAATCTGTTTATTATGTGAATTAGCACATGTGCCAGTAATGGTGTCTCTATCACAGTGCAATCGCAGAGTCAATTGTGATTGGTATTCTTACGTCAACAGTTCTACCTGTTGTGGAAACAAAATGGCTGTGTTGTACTAAAAATTTCTGTTGTATTGAGTCATAAGCCCATTGCATAGATTTTAATAATCTTTTTTGTAGTATGGGGCCATTATGTAAGGATTGCATGTACTGAATGCTCTTGTCTGTGTTCAGGCTTCCAGAAAATCAGCAACGGCTTGGTGGGTTCTTCCTCAACTTGATTCCCCAGATGAGAAACCTGTATGTGGCCTATTGTTCAAACCATCCCTCAGCTGTCAGTGTCCTCACAGAGCATAGGTACTCAACCAGCCCATCCTTTTGATACCTGGGCAGGGACTTGCCAGATGCTTCTGGGTGCATGGATATTAATGCAGAACTGCACATAATTTTTGAGATACAGTTTTTTAAAATGTGCTTGAGAAAATGTTCCTTTCCTACCAGTTTTCTGTGTTGCTTTATCTGAGTGTCTGTTGGCACAGTATGTAGTATATGTAGTATTTTTCTATGTCATCAGTTGCTCTTGTTTTTTTTACCTCTTCATCTGCTCGTCTCTCCACATCTCTGCCTCATGCAGTGAGGAGCTGGGAGAGTTCATGGAGGCACGGGGTGCAAGCCGTCCTGGAATCCTCATGCTCACCACGGGTCTCAGCAAGCCTTTCATGCGGTTAGATAAATATCCTACCCTGCTGAAAGAGCTGGAGAGGCACATGGAGGCAAGAGAACATCATATAATATAATCTGATTTACTCAAGTGTGTCTTGTTGTGCTGCTTGGTATGAGGGAAGGAGTGTAAGGACTTGTCACACTCAAATTCCTGCTGTTGCCAACATGGTGCCCTGTGAACTGACATGTAACTGATACAGTGTCTGTAAGGTGTTGCATAAAGGATTTGTGCATTTCTGTCTGTTTTGCTTCTCTCTGGGTTTTGTCTATAATGACACATTACCTTCTTTGTATTGCAGGAGCACCACCCTGATCGGCCAGATATTCAGAAGTGCATGACTGCCTTTAAGAGCCTCTCTGTAAGTTTAGTTGTTTGCTCTGTTTTCTGAAACCCGGGGCCCCCTGCTGGGGAAACACTGGCAGTGGCAGTGCAGGCAGCCATTGTGCATCTCAGAGTGGTGCATTTTCCTCAAGGGCCAACGTGTCTGACAGCTGCTCACTGCTGGTATGTGCCCAGGAAACCCACTTACATGAAGATATTTATCCCTCACCTTAAACATTCCTTAACTCCTTGGTTGGTTTATTTCCCACAATGCCTTGCTTCTGGTACAGTTTATGTACTGAAATGATTTCACGTGCAAAAGTAGTACATTTCTCAAGATTTCTTTTATTGTCAAATCGTACACATGACCAATAGTAATGGAAATATAAATTTGTTGCTTTTAAATACGTTTTGGTCTATTTACAATTTTTTCTAGAAGAGAGCATGGCTTTAATGTGGTCTGAATGGTAAATTGTTCTCTTTGATCCTCAGAAGACGTTTCAGGTAGACTTTGCTTTCAGCTAGTATTGTGGTATTATCAGCATAGCAAAGATTGTTAATGAATCTTTTGCCAATTTTTACAGCAGTTTTCCTCTACAGGTATGGAGATGGTATGCAGCCTTGTTGTACACATTTGGTGATTTTAAACCATTCTGTTTCTGCTTGTTCCATTCAAACTATTGCTTCTGATGATTTACACAGTCAAAGGCCTTCCTGTAGTTGATGACACACATGTAGATATCCTTTTGATATTCTTTTGCTTTTCTGTAATGATGTTCCTTGTTCTTCACCCTCTTCTCAATCCTTCTTACTCTTCAGGCACTTCTCATTCCAGATAAGGCTGTAGTCTCTACTGAATGATCCTGAGTAGGATATTGCTGGCATGTGGGATCGAAATAATTGTGTGATAATTTTCATAGTTGGGCGAATTGCCTTTCTCTGGGATTGGTATGAATACAGATCACAATGATGTCTTCCAAATTTCATAGCAGAGCATTGTTGCTATTGTAATGGCTGCAGTAAGTTTGTTGGGGATGCCATCAGTGCTCATTGTCTTGTTTTTTGATGAGGCTTTCAATGCTGCTTATAATTCTCTCATCACCAACAGTTCCAGGTTGTCAAGAACCAGTAAAAGCAATAGCTATTGATCAGCTTCATCCTTGGGGTATAATGACTTTATGATTTCCTTTCATCTCAGCATTGTTAAGTATGAGTGACTTTTAGCATTTCAGAAATTTTCTTAGGGATGAATAAATTCTGTTTCAATCCATCTATCTTTTTATGTATCTATTGATCTGTCAATCATTTTTCAAGCAACCTTTCCTGTGTCAACCTCTCTGTCTCTGTCTCTTTCTGTGTGCATTGAGATGTGCATTGGGACGTTTCTCCATCTGCAGCTGTAGTTAAGCCCAGCTGATAACACACATTCAGCTGCCAGCTGCTTCCTTGGCTCTGTTGGTCTGGTTTTCCCTGGCAAAGCTCTCAGCATGGCTATCCAGGGACGAAGAACTGCAGCCTGCATTCTACCTAGGTTGTGTTAAGGGGTCTCCATCCCCTGTTGGTCACAAGAAATGTGTGATGTGGGCGACTGCCTCTCCACAGCTGCTCAGTGCCTGGAGTGAAGCCTAAGGTTGTGCCGTGGCCAAAACGGTCCCCTTATCTGTGCCTCCAGGTGGAATGAGTTCTTGGACCATTGTGCAGCAGTTCTTCATTTGGCCTGTTTATACAAATATCCCTCATGGGGTGTCAGAGCGTACTGACAGGAATGGGGAATTAAAAATGACAATGTGAAATAGAGGTGGGACATGACTCTCCTGTCAGGTTAAAATGTAAAACCCCTCTGCTTGCAGACTGAAGCTTCTTGTGACTGAGCAGCTTCATTTGTTACCCCAGAAATCAGGGGTATAGTAACTTGCCAAGTATTGGGGGACCAAAAAGTACTAGCAGTAGTCCTGAGAGGGGTTATACACAGCCGTGCTTGAGGCTTGGGGTGGGCATGCCTTTTCAAGTCTGTCTGAGGAATAACTACGATTGTTTGGTCCAGCCCTGGATGTGAGCAGCTTGACATTCTGCATTAATTGCTTTGCTTACTTCCCTGCTGAGAGCACTGGCACCTTGGTCTGTCAAGGGGCAGCAGCTAGCTGTTTAATCTAGCCCTCCCCATGCTTTCTTCCCTTCCCAGAGTACAGCCCCCCCCCGCCATCTTGTGCACACAGCCAGTTCCCTCCTCCGTGTGGACTTATCAGCTCCTTCCTTAGATCAGGCATTCAGGGAATTGGCCACAAATGGCTCCACCGTTTCATTAAGCCTCTTCCAGTTAGTCAATCCTGGCGCTGCCAGTGTGGCTCCCCTTAGCTAATTCCCCCTATGTATTTGGTTCACTTGAAGTGAATATGTGTTCCTCCCCAGGATTACTGATGCTACACATGAGCTGGTGCCTTTGTTCCAGTACAGAACTGCTCCAGCTGAGCGGGGTGGATATGATCACACAGCTGATCTGTAGATCAGGAACAAGGAGATGGGAGCTTAGCAACAGATCGAGGGGGTGAAGAGAAAGGGATGCTGCAGAACGAAAGACTTTGATCTGTAGGCTATGAAAATGCATTCTCAGCCTCTTTACCTTTGTGTTATTGATCTTGTGACAGATTTAACATTGTTATATGTATGTGCATAGTGCAAACACAGTAAGTTCTAAGGAAGATTTTTACTAACTGACAGTTGAGATGTATGTGGTGTAGGAGGGTCTTATGATGGGCAGGGATGAACAGCTGGTGCACATTCACTTGCTGACCTGAAGCCAACATGGGTCACAGTGTGTGAGCTTTGTGTTGCCGTGGTGACAGACGCAGTGCCAGGAGGTCCGGAAGCGGAAAGAACTTGAGCTGCAGATCCTGAGTGAGTCAATCCGCTGCTGGGAAGGCGAAGACATCCGAACGCTGGGCACAGTCCTCCACATGTCCCAGGTTATGATCCACAACTGCGGAAATGAGGTAAGTAGGGAACCAGGAGATGTGCTGTGAAAGGCAATTTGTAACTGTAAATATCCACTCATCCTAAGCTAAGTATGGGAGGCCAGTGTTGTTTTTTTGTGGTTTAAGTACTGCCAAAGCCAGTGAAATAAATAGCATCACTAACAGAGTGAAGAGAATGAAGAGAAGCAGTCCTCTGGTTTGTAGTTCTGGCATTGAGTTTGTGACAGTTTGAGGCCTATTGTATCCTTCAGAAATTGGGGTATTTGTTAGATCTGTTTCTCTCACATACACACATTGTCTCTTTCCCTCTTTGTCACTTACTCTGGCTTTTGGCCTTTCCCCCATTTCTCCACCGATGCTGAGAGCTGTTGTTCTGTTACAGGAGAGAAGTGAGCGTTACCTCCTGCTTTTCCCCCATGTGCTCCTCATGCTGTCTGCTAGTCCCAGGATGAGTGGCTTCATTTACCAGGTTGGTCTGCCCTGCTGTGATCCTGCCAGCTACATATTCCTTGTGACTCTCCCCACACTCATCCACACCACCTGGGGGGCCCCCCCTCATCTTCTGTCTATACCAAAAACTGTGGTGTACTGAAATATTCCCTTTCACCGTTCAGGGTAAACTGCCATTAACCGGCATGTCAGTTTCCAAGATGGAAGACAACGAAACACTCAAAAATGCCTTTGAGATATCTGGTGAGTTGTCCAACCTGTTCTGAAACTATGTAATTTTGTTTTTCATAGCCTGAAAGTAAAACGAATGTACGAAGATTGCATAGTACTGACCAACACGACTGTATGCTAAAGTGAGATTTGCCATCTGTGTGGCTCAGGAAACATGATTGAGAGGATCCAGGTGGTGTGCAACAGCCCACAAGATCTCCAGGACTGGTTGGATCACCTGCACCGACAGACCAAGCTGGTCTCCATGACTACACCCAACATGAGGCCATCCCCGATTCCCTGCCACACTGTTAGTGAACCCATTTGCCTTTAGTTTAATCACACTGGAACACGGGAAGTAGAGTATTGTCATGGTAACAAAAATTAAATTTGGCACGATAAAAGCCCAACCCTGTTTTGAATTTTGGTTCTGACAGGGTTGATGCAATTAGAACAGAAAATCAATATTTAATATTTACTGAATAGCAGAAATGTATGTTCTTACTGGGAAAGACACTGAAAGCTGAAAATTTATACATTTACTAAACCAGGACTCACTGCATTCTGTGTAAATAATAATAATAAGCTGTAAAGTCCCCGATGGATATGATGATGAGATCACAGAGGAGTTGATATAAGAACACAATATTTGTTCTTCTGTCCCTTAAGCTCCCCTCACACCCTGGAACACCGTCCAGGCATTCTGAGGCCCGGGGTGCAACAGTGGCCCCAGCCTATCACACACTACCACATCCCTCCTCACATGGGTCACCTCATAGCAGCCCCATGTGGGGGCCACTAGAGCCCCCTAAGACCCCTAAGCCATGGAGTCTGAGCTGCTTAAGGCCAGCACCCCTCCTGAAGCCTTCTGCAGCACTCTGCTACAAGGAGGTAACTAGCTATTTTTGACCACTAGTCTGACACAGTGCATGTTCTCTGCTAGGGTACTTCTGCTATAAACTAGTTGCAATCTACCTCTGGCTAGATATTCTCTTGGTGTGTCTTGGTTATGTCTTATTCTGTGCTGAGGATGCTTTAGGCTTGTCTTCCTCTAAGCCATTCCTGTACTGCTTTAGTCATGCACTACTGTAGTAAAGTGCTACATTGCTGTCACCCTCAGAAGACACTGTCTATCCCCCATTTCTGCAGGACCTCAGCAAAAGTCCCAAAAGTATGAAAAAACTGCTTCCCAAACGCAAGCCAGAGAGGAAACCATCTGATGAGGAATTTGCACAGAGAAAGAGTGAGTGCATTTTGTTGGTCATGGACTTGCTTCACAAAACTGTGCTGTCATATCCTCCTAAATGAATCAATTTTATATAGTGATTTGTCCTCATTGCAATACTATCTGTTCAGGGAGATGTTCCTACTCTAGGAACTAACTGTTTGTCTTCTTTTTGCTTGGAAGATCATTTTGAGTTTGAGATGCCACTGAAGTGGTATCAGTTTCCCACTCCATGGATTTCCTTGTGATTTCCTCACTGCTACCTGCAGGTACTGCTGCACTGGAGGAAGACGCCCAGATCCTGAAGGTGATTGAGGCCTACTGCACCAGCGCCAAGACTCGCCAGACTCTCAACTCAAGTAAGCCTCTGCCAAGACTGTTAGTACTAGGTCTCAAGCCCCTGTGTAGATGCTGTACAGGTTACAATGAGAGCTCTGTCCCAGCATATTTGAGTCACTTAACCCTGTTGGAAGAAGGGGTTAGAATCAGGTGCATTATCCATTTGGCTTATGGTATGGTCACGCTTTATTGTTTTAAATGCTTCAGCCTGATCATCTTTTGAATGCATTGGGTATACGTCAGTGGATATAGTAATAATTCTTTTTTAATGCATTGATATTATTGTGCCATATTTTTAAAGGAAAACTTCTCATGTAAAGCCACCTAACAAAGGAAAACAAATTCTGTTCCCAGAATTTGTTGATATTTCTTTGTTTTCTTAATGGAGCAATAGTAAAAAGGCTTTGTCTTATAAGACCATCTTATACTTCCTGGAAGGGAGGTATAAAAGTTTTTGTGTGTGTGTGTGTGTGTGTGTGTCTTTAAGTCTCTGTTAAATGGCTTTCCTCCTGTCCTCCTTCTGTACTAACACCAGAAATCAGCACAAATGCTTGAATCTGAGGGGTCTGCTTTTATGGCCCTCTTTGCACTGTTTAGACACTAATACAAACTTGTTATGGGTGAAGGTTGGGGTGGGTGTGTGTGTGTGTGTGTGTGTGTGTGTGTGTGTGTGTGTGTGTGTGTGTGAGAGAGAGAGCGCGAGAAGGCTACCTCAGCGCATCAACCCCAGTCTGCAGTCCAATGCTAATTATTCCTCTGTGTTGTTGAATCCTCTTTTAACAGCATTTTATCTTCTTCCTTCCCTTCCCTCTTTGGCTTCATCTTGTTTATTCTATCCCTCTCTATTTTGTCTGTCTGCCATTATTATTTTACCTTTTCATGTTTTTTACCCCCCTCATTTGATTTTTGTTTTGTTTTGTTGGTTTGTTTGTTTTGTTTTTCATTATTTATTGTTAATTTCTTGACCATGGTTACACCACAACCATACCCTGGATTTACACACATACGCCCTTTCACCTATCAAAACCCCCCTACCTCATTTTATAATTTGACCCCCCCATCGCCCACAACAGCATGGCAGGGTACCGATCTGATGCACAACCATGTGCTGGCTGGCGACGACCAGTCCAGCGTGGACTCTGTGGGCCGACGCAGCAGCCTGTCCCGACCGGACCTGACCTCTGATCTCTCCGAGGATTCTGACTATGACAGTATATGGACAGCCCACAGTTACAGAATTGGTTCGACAACGCGTAAGAGCTGCTGCTCGTACATCTCACACCAGAACTAGAGCACTCCTTATCAGTTGAACTCCTTTGTATGTACTTTGTGTTTTTTCCTCATTATGTAGTGGTTTCTGTGTTTTAAGAAGACCTTTTAACTGCCCTGTTGCTGCATTGACCACCATCACCTGTTGCCTGCGCTCTTCTCCTGTCTGTGGTTCCTATTCAAGGGTTGTATTATATCCCCACTCCCCTTACCCTCTTACTCAGTCTCTCTTCCTCACCCCCCTTGGACAGTGGGGTGCATGTGGGGAGAGGAGCTGCTGTGTCTGATATTCAGATGTCTGAGTGTGTTGATACTGTTTCCTGAACAGTAAACCGTGTCTTATATCTATATGCATTTACTTCATGTTCTTATGTATATTCAGTTTCAAGTCACAAATCAGTGCTGAACTGCTGTTTTTCCAAATACAGATTAATATTGGATGGACTGTTGTGTACACATATGTACCAGTGTCTTGTGAGTTTTGGCTGTTCTGCCTCTGTGTAGTTCTCATTCTATTCTGTGTGGTATGTTTCTGATGTTGAAGCTCCTTGGTTTTGCATCAGTCAGTGTTGTCCCAAAACTGTGTTGTTTACACCCTAGAACCTCATTTTCCTCTGCTGTCATAACTTCTGTACTTGGTGCCATTGGATGTGTGAGCCTAACTTTGTTTTTGACTTTCTTTCCAACAAAAGCAATGCAATGAAAACATTTTATTTAATTTATTTATTATCTATCTATCTACCTATTTATTTATTTATTTGATTTTATTTTTAAAAATTTTTCACTCAAATGCTGTATGACCATCTGGGTTTGTTTTAATGAAAAATAAACAACTGTCAAAAATGGCAGGAAGTTTGACATGAGGAAGAGATGAATAACACGGTAAACAGGCCTGTGAGCCAGCCGGCCTCTAAAGCTCCATATAAATCTGTTTATAACCCGTTCTGGCGGATATTTTCAATAAGCAATAGCTCATCCTCGACTGTTGCCAAACTCATTGGCTCGAAACATTAATCCTCCAATGCTTGGGTCATTCAAAAAGGGGAATATAGACATATCCACCCACTTTTGTTTGTTCTTTAAAATTTGACAAAAATGAGAGAAGCTTGAACAAGTTAGAGTGTGTGTGTGTGTGTGTGTGTGTGTGTGTCACACACATAAACATATAAATCAATTATTTATTTACTTGTTTGTTTGTTTAGCAAGTGAGTAAAACGTAGAGACAACCAGTAAGTCTTTTTAGGCGAAGACCCATGTCACACCCATGAAAGAAAGGTTTTGTGTGTAATGTGGAAAAATATGGTGCACATGCACACCCATACACACAAACACACACACAGACACACAAGAAACATTTAAGTTTGCAGTTGCTGAAGGTTCAATTAAGACTCCTCTTTAGCTCTTTATTTCCCCTGTAATGTTCACAATGCTTTATTTTGTACGACTTTTAAAGTGGTATTAATAATGTATTGTTCAATATAAGTGTTAAAAAAACAATGTGTCTTTTTCTAAACAGGATTATTAATGTTCAGGTGACATTTTTGATGTAGTTGTGATACTGACATCTCAAAGGTATAGTTATGTTTGGGGCAATGCTAATACATCATAAAATTGCTCACGTAGTTTTTTATGTAACGTTCAGAAGTTGGATTTGTCCTGTAGTAATATGACTGTTTTTTGAAGATTTTTATGTAATTGTATGTGTTTTTGTATTTTGTTTTTATGACATTTAATTTAATATTTGTGATTTAATGAGGGGGGAAATTCTGCCTTTTCTTTTGCACATAACATATACAGAGGACTGGAAATGGTTGCTAGAATTTTTATGCTTCATCAAATATCAAATCATTATCAAAAGCTGTGAGTCTTCCTCTTGTTTACACAGTGACATAAAAATGCCTATTTTACTGACTGATTTAAAGCTGATACTGCAGGTTCTCTTACTTACTATTTTAACAATGGTGTTAGTGCCAATGTAATGTATTGGATAATTTAACCAAGTAAAGTAGTTTTGCTTTCTTTTGGTTTTAGGCAAAGTAGTGCTGTGTAACTGCAACTGACAGCAAGGGTTTATAGACCAAATGTTGTAAAACCAAAGTAGTTCATTGTGCTTTGAGACCTGCTTGAGAAAGTCTTGTTGGATTTGTTAAACTGTAAGTACAGCACATACAGTGTATTCTGCAAGGTTTACACCTTTTAGTGGTTTACACTTGCGCTTTAGCGCATCTGTGAAGTGGCACGCAGGTTTCTCAGCATGCTCTTCATTGCTGTTAATATAGGACCAGTGGCATTACAGCACCCCATTCATTACTGTACCTGCTGAGTGTCTTTGCAGGGGTTACTCTGGATGCAGGGTGAGCGTTTCAGTGAAGAGCAACATGGTCTTACTGTTGTGCAATATTTTCTGTGACTCAAATGTGTTACCTGTTGGGGGGCTGGGACACTTAACTGCATTGTATGTAAATGTGTATTTGAATTATTGTACTTGAATTATGGATATTTATTGTGAAATGTGTGTGTTTTATCTGAATACAATGCTGAGTATTGTTGAATGTTTTTATATATATATATATATATATATATATATAAAAACCTAACCTAATATATGTATTATACAGCAAAAATGTATGAAGCATTGTATTGTACAGTATTAAATAAATTTTTTTTTATTTGTTAGGTTGTGGTGTTTAATAATTTCATAAACATAATGGTTCATTATTTGTAGTTTGGTTATGGAGAGACTAGGAAAGTGATCTGTGATTATTATTTTAGTGTGTGTGTGGTTTAACTTTCTTTTCTCCTTTTGTGTTTGCATGGATGACCTTTCACCAGTTTGGCACATAAATATAGTCCTGTTACGGTCTACACCCTCATTGTCATCTGCATGACATCTTCTCCCTGTGAATGAACTAATCAGTTCAGTCGATCAATCAGTTTATCAGTCCATCCATTAAACCAGACTGTGGCTACTCTCTTATTTCAAAACAGGAAATAGGAAGGAATCTGGACCTCATGTGCTGCTTCCAGAAGAGGAGAAGATTATTGTGGAAGGGGTCAGGAGCAATGGACAGACTGTGGTGGAGGAGAAGTAAGACCATATTCCTTCTGCCTGTTGCACAGCTGACTAGCTCAGCATCCATCTTTGAACTGTGAAATCCCAGCAAGCAACAATTCACTCAACTTCTCCATGCTAATTCTGTATTTCAGACATTTGTTGATTAAAGTTTTGTGAATTAATTTTACATTTTCACTGTTTAGCCTTTTCAGTTTTAGTCATGTAAAATCCATGGTGAAAAAATTAAGTTAAACACCTGTTGTGTTTTTTGACAGTAATTTGAGGGTTAATATGGTACTTGTTGTTATGTTGCCTGGTCCATCCCAGCTCATAAAGGTGAAAGGTAAATAGTAATGCATAAAATCACCAAACTGTATTATCCCTAAAAAGTAGTTTTATTTGGCATTTAAGTATTTATATCACCGTTGAACATGCTGATGCTGCAGAGAGCAATGTGTGTACTGGTCATAGTCAGGTGAAAAGGAGAAAAAGTAACATGTCACCAAACTTTATAACCCTTATGTTAGCAATGTGTACAGTGCATGTGTGTCATGTATAATTTCTTCCCCCTACCTGTCACCATTTCTGGCACACCCTATCCCCCCGCACCTCTTGTGCGTGTGTGAGAGAGAACTGGCCATTTGTGTCCTTATTCTCACAAATTAGCTGGAAACTACTTGGAGGCACACACCACTAATGTGTGTAGCACTGTGTGCGTGTGTGTGGTTGGATGTGCAAAAACGTCAGTTAGGGTGAGAAGTACCTTTGTGCCAAATTTCAAGTCTGTGGCTTGAAAAACAAACCTGTGCATACATTTCTTTTTTTCTTTTTTGTATTTAAGGAGCCTTGTGGATACAGTCTATGCATTGAAAGATGAAGTACAGGCACTGAAACAGGCAAGTTTGTACTGTGTGCGCACTGTAGTAAACCAGGGTACTGTGTGAGAGAGTAGCCTTGCTCTTCGTTGAGTGTTTTATTTTTTTTAGTTTGAACAAATAAGAATTTGGTTAGTCTCACTCCTGTGCCCCCTACAGGACAATAAAGTGATGAAGAAGACACTTGAGGAAGAGCAGAGAGCTCGGAAGGAGCTTGAGAAGATCATCAGGAAAATTCTGAAGAGCATGAATGACTCATCCTGGGATGAGACCAATTTGTAAGAATCTTAATTTCTTTTTCTCACATGGGTTTGTTTGTTCGTTTGACACGTTTTGTTTTCTGTCCCTTGCCAGCAGTACAAGTGGAAGGGGACCATTTGCAGGTGACACTTTGAATCAGGAGGCTGCTCCTTCAGTCCAAGGCTCGGTCGGACCCTCTCTTGAGGTGGGGGGGTCACACTGGAATCGCCGAGCACCAAAGCTGTGACGGACTGCAGCCAAACCCCTGCCAGACTGTGGAATGGGTTACTGAATGGAAGAGGGAGACCTGTGGTTATGTGGTCCAGAGATCCCCAAAATGCCCGGCATTTCTGCAGCTGTACCAATACCTACCTGTTGTTTTGTTTTTCAAGAAGTATTTTTGTAATGTACACAAAGGTGCCATCTTCTGTCATAACTGGTTTAGATGGAGTCCCATCAGTTGTAAAGCTGAGGCAGGTCACTGAGGATGTTGAGGAATATCAGTACCTTCACCCCTCCTGAAAGGAAGAGGTCTTTCTTACTGCTGGCTTTTGTAATTCCCTCGAGTCAGAGGAACACAAAGACTTTTAGATTTTTTGATTTCCATCAGGATGTTTTTACTTGGCCAGGGACAGCAGTACAGCTGATACTGAAAATATTTCAGGTAACTATTCTGGCTGTCTTTTCAGAGAAGCTTTTGTATTTTAAAAATGTATATAAAAATATGTATTTAAATTACCTCATTTTTGTGCATTTTACCCACCTTGACTTTTTTAATTATTTTTCAGTTTCACATAGGACTGGTACTTATGTTGTAAAGGTGAAAATGTGCCTTTCGAAACTGGTTCCCTCATTACTATTATTTTGTGATATTCGTTTCAGCTTTTCTTCAGGTCAAACATCCAAACTCCTCTCCTGCACTAGGCCACTAAGGGTTGCACTTGCAACTCTTGCAACAGCAGTAATTTGTAATGAAATTTATTTTGAGTTTATTTCCACTAAATTATGTGTTGAAAGGATCTAATTGTGCATTGTGTGAACTTCATGTTTCTATCATCTGACAAATTCAAGGAATCTTACGTGTTTGATAGCTGTATTTATTTTTGTCTTCTGGCTTACTAATCTAATTTTCTCTTAATTAAATCTGTACATTGAATTTACATGTTGTTATGTATTTTTTAGGTTAGGGGTGGGTGAAGTGCAGCAGGTAGGATAGTGGTTTACAGAGGTCAGGTCACCTTGCAAAGGGATAGTCACAGGTTTGAGGGTTTGAATCCCCATTCCTGCTCTACTACCATTGATCAAGGTGCTAAAGGTTAAGGCTGATATTGATCCAGTAAAAATTGCCCAACCGTATAAATGGGTAAATCATTTTCAGTTGCTGGGTGTACAAATCTCATGCTGTGTTGTCTCGGATAAAGGCCCCAGTGCTGCAGAGCGCGGTGTCTGCAACAGTTCTGTTTTGCACTATGCTGGTTGCAGGTGTCTGGTCCGGATTCGACCTCATCAGGCATCTTCCGTCAGTCTGACTAAGAAAAGATTTCACCTATAATTTGAGGTGCCATTTTGGTATTTATGAAATTTTCAGTGCGGTTTGACATCTGTGGTATACCTCTTTGATTCAGATGTTACTTCTGGTATTTCTGCATGGTCGTATTAGGTACCCACAACATACATATAACCCATTCTGCTGATAGGAGACCCATGTTCCAGAAGCTCCTGGAATGAACTGACGTGTAATAGTCTTGTATTGTGCAGTAAAGAGTGAAATGGAACCCTTGCATGCGTGGCCAGTTGCTTTAGCATAAAATGACTGCAAATCGCAGTGTTAATTCCATCATTGTCTGTGTCCTGCCCACCTTCTCTTTTCATTGTGTGGGAAGTAATTCCACCATAGGGTGGGGAGAGGTGTGGAAATGGGATGACTGGGGTTTGAGGCATCCCACGCTCTGTCTGAAAGCCTTGGGAAGAGGGCACAGTCCACATGCTGCCTGTGTTCAAAGACAACTGTCTGTTAGCTGTTGCTGTAGTGTCCTGATTTGGACCGAGGTACAAATTCTAGTTTGATGTTGGTGCCTTGATTGAAATTTGTTTTCTTTTCAAAGTGACTGTTGCTAAAAGTGGGCTGTTACTGAGTGGTCCACAGTACTGATACCTCTGTGTTTTGCTTTTTTGAGAAGCAGAACTTTTTCTTGTGTACCAACACTTATAAACTACCAGTACTCTTTTCTGCTTCTGGACAACTAGATTCTCTGATTGGGCTGCTTTCCTAGAAAAGGACTGCTGTAGCAAATGGCCTTCATCAGTAACAGACCTTACAGCTGCATTTCATTACCCAGAGTGCACTCAGTTATATTTCAGGTTGGCTTTTGTACTGCTTTGTTACCATTTGTTTGAAATTTATGCCACCTTTATTAAAAATACAAGGGCTGATTAGAACTGAAAAAAATTCTTTGTATTTTTTGATCACCCCTTTTATATTGTGAACATCAGCAATATTTCTAAGTATCTTCTATTCACAGCAGAAATTCAAAACTTACTACTTAATATTTAATGAGTGATGCATATGATGACATGCTATTAAGATGAGTGTCGGCACTTATCTCCCCCACTTCGAGCACTGGAAGTGTGAAGATGTTCTGTTGTTTTCTAACTTCTAATGGACAGCTGTTAAAATCTGAAATCCTCAGTTGTGACCAGATAAAAAGTAGTTTAACTGTTACAGACATGTATCATTACGTTTACAGTTTTCTTTTTTAAACTCAGGCGTGCAGCACAATGCAAATTTTAATCATTTACCAGACCCATGCAAGTGCTACCAGGATTGCATTGCCATTACAATAAATAATGAACCAGGATAAAAGCCTTCGGATGATGCTGACCCCCCCAAGAGACTGGAACGCCATTTGAAGATTTAATCGCTGGCGGTAATCCAGTCGGAGAGAGGTGAATTCCTTTTGTGCGCGTAAAGGCGAGAGTGACATTTGGAGAGAGAATGACTTCCAACCACCATTTACATGAGGACAAAGCTCCCTGCAGATGGTGGCATCCGCTTCAGACCAGGAGCAGAAATGTTACCTTCCCCTCATCGCAATAATCTGCATGGCTTGAGGACTGTTTGAGTATTTCAGGGGTTATTGTGTGCAGTGGGTGACCTGTTTTTTGGTGGCAGTGTCAAACTTGTGTCTATCACACAACCCCCTTAACCCTTCAAGATGGTAGTTGGTTATGATGGAAACTTTCAGTGATGCTCTTCCATAGTTACTGATTGTACCGTTTTCTCTCTAAACTTCTTGCCGGTTATGTTTAGAGTATTCTTATGAAAGTTAATGAAAGCAAAAATGTATTTTTTAGAAGCATCAGATCTATTTTGCTCATTTTAAAGTGTGATTTAAACTCCAGAAAAAAACATCATTTGAAGGTAAATCTAGTGTGATGCAGTCAATGGGCCTGGAGTGAGATCCAGTGTCCACATGGTGAGGGGTGAACACTAAGATGGCTCCCATTCCTATCTGGTGTTTTGGCAACTTGTGTGCTTGACACCCCTCAAGGGCAAGGACACAGCGAAACTGCTTTGATCAAACTCTCAGATGGCTTTTAGAGCAGGGTGGGGAGCAGAAGACGACATTGCGTTTTCTTTCTACTCCAGTGGCGGTACCAGTTGAAGGTTGTACATAAGGTGGCCTTATTAAAGTGACAAGGCAATTTAATTCCTTTGTGGGCGATGATTCTACTTCATTGATTTACAATGGAGGGGATATAATTTTGCTGGTGTTGGCGAAAAGCTCAAATGTCAGCCTTTTCAGATTGCAACGCTCGTCTTGTTCCCAGATGAATAATGAGAAAGTCACCTTTTGTCTACTGTTAAATATTCCTGCATAAATACAAAGGGACATAAAACATAAAAGAACATCAGATTTTTCCTAAATGCACAGATAAAACCCAGATATCTGGGTTTGGTGGACATGGCCCCTGGGCAAGCAAAGTCTACGCTTGTTTTCAGCTCAGGGTACAGAGGGCATATCGGTCTCAACACCTTTGACAGTTGTCACCCTGAGTGACCTCAACACTTAATGTTTTGTTATTTCCAAGTTGGCTGCTTATTTACTCTCATCCCAAGTTTAGTGTGGTCTTCTTAATACTCTTCTAGCTGCTGTGCTTACAGAAGTCATGATGCAACTGGAGGATCAACTCAGATCCAAGCAGAATGAGCCCTATTCCAGCTTCACAGATGATCTTTATTTTAGGCTTGAATTCAGTGGAATACTCAGGATGCTGGTATAATAATCACACCAGTCCACTTCCTTCTATTGTCAAAAGTATGTTTATATACATGAAAAATTATATATATAAATTTCCATCTCACCCAGTTTTTCCCTGTAGGTGGTAACTTTCCTAAGACTCGGGCTTCCTACCTAAGGCCTAGGAGATTGAGGGTTCAGCACAGTATTTTTGCTGTTCCTAGGATTGGGCTCTTCTGGCTGAGACTGTTGTTGTCATACCTGGGATCTGATGGAGTTCCTCCTCCAGCTTAGGGGTCATGGCCGCATGTGCTCCTATCACCAGTGGAACTGCCTCAGTTTTCACCTTGCACATTGTCTCCAGTTCTTCTCTCAATCCCTGTTATTTCTACAGCTTCTCATATCCCTTCTTCCTGATGTTTCTAACATTTGGAATCTCCACATCTATCATCACTACTGTTTTCTCCTCCTTGTCTATTACCCCTATAACTAATTGGTTGGCCAGTACCTGTTTATCTGTGTGGATGTAGAAGTTCCACAGGATCTTGCCTCTGTTATTCTCCACAACTCTCTTTGGTACCATTTAGGCTTGGAAGTGTTCAGGCCATGTTCCTTACAGATATTCCTGTGTGTTATCCCTGCCACTCAGTTGTGCCTCTCACCTGCCTGCATCTTATCTGGAAGGCTGCATCGGCAGGGATTGAGCTGGTCTGTGGTTTTCTTCCACAGGGAAGGGGAGACAGTGATATTGTGGTACTGAGATGCTGACCTTGCAACCTCTGGGTTCTCTGAGCCCACTCCAACAGTACTGTTCATAAAAGGCTGTTTCACGGGCTTGTAACTGAACCAAATTTTGAAGGACTTGGGGTAACACCACTTTCTGGCACTGCCTGGAGCTGGGCTTAACTAACCCTGCCTGCAGCTTGCACTCTTCCAAAAGCTGGTGCTCTAGCCTCTCCTGGTCATTCCCAATATACAGTCAGATTTGCAGCATCCCAGTTTTCACCAGTCACATTTCACTAGTCACATTTTTTAAACGCTGCAGTATTTTGTTCCATCTGACATCGAGATGTAATAAGTGCAAGTGACGTGATGTCTGGTTCCACGATTGTGCTGAGCTCTTTGATTGCCCCTCGGTCAGAGCTACAGCTGATACAGAGGCAGAGGTGGTGCTACGGGGGGTATGGTGGTAGTTGTAGAAAGATGTTTACTGTTCCTGAGAACAAGTGACACTTTGAAGTGTTGCAGGCTGTGTGTGAGCAGGACACTACCATTGTATTGGAGCACAGAGTATTCACTAGCTGGAAGGTGGGTGTGGGGCAGGCCCTGGGGGGCCATGCATCAAGTTAAATTCTGTGTCATGATCTTACTCAACCCACAACACAATGCCAGACAAAAGTCAGAATTCCCCTGAAAACCCTGAGAAATAGTTGTTTGGAATGAACAGGAAAGTAGAGTCAAAGCAATGTGGACCCATAGGTGTCCTGTATCTTCGGGAACAACTGCAGAAAAGCTGGGAGAACATGTCTTGTTTTATACAACTTGCAAACTGAATGGCTAGTACATTCATGTACTCGGACCTTTAACTGGTAATTTGTATACAGCAGGAGTGCAGGTTTATATTTATAGCCACATCAAAGATCTAGCGCAAATTTCCCTAAAGGGTTCTAAACCTGCAAACTTTCTGATGAAATATCGGGTCTTCTACCAGGTCCCCTGATATAATACATGTTGATGTGCCATTAAACTACTAAGTGTAGTTTAATCAAAAGTAACACTTAGAGATGTTTCTCCACCATAAACTCTACAGTAACCTCAGCACTGGTGCTTGTCCTTTGAGGGCTGTGAGGGTGGAGTATTGTCCCCTCTGACTGATGTGCATCTGGCTGTTGGGGATGCTCTGTTCAGGAGCAGTTTGACAGCAAGACCTTTCACAGGGAGCCCTGGCCCAATTGTGGGGTTTTGAAGACATCAAGGTGTCTTTCTTTTCTGGACCATGAATCTATCAGCTGTACAGCCACCCCCCCCCTACCCAAGTCCTGTTTCCTTCTCTTCTCCTGGGTCTATTCAGTGGCCAGTGATCATTTAGATTTGACATGTATTGTGAATCTCGAGTCGGTGCCTCTCTCACTGCGCTGCTTGTCATTAATTCTCAGCCTTTGCAATTTGCCAAAAAAGAAGAGGGGGGGAAAAGGAAAAAGAAATACTGGGGAGGATGGATAAGGGCTTGATGTCCTCTTTAGGTCTGTTATTGCACAAAATAGCGGTGCAATAATTTTTTGTCAATGTTTTACTCTAAAAGCTTTCCACGTCAGCTCTGAAAAGAAAAGCAATAAAGCCTATTCAAAAGACATGAATAAAAAAAAGATCCTTTGGGGGTTTGACCGAAGGGCTGCTTTTCTTCAGCTGGTAATCAAATTGGAGCTGAAATGGAATGGAGTTTTCTTATGAAAATAGCCTTTGTTGCTTGGAAGGCTGGTAATTCATAAACAATAACCAGCTCCTTTGTGTGGATAATAATATATTCATCTTTTCTGTGGAGGGTAAGAGCTGGAGCGGCAGCACTATGGTACAGTGTATAAAAGGCAGCAGGGGTTGGCTGGAGACACAAAAGCCCTTTCGGTTGCCAGGTTTGTGGGAGCTGCTCCTGAGGCTGGCTGTGTGCTCCTGGCTCCTGCCTTCTTCCACTCAGGAAGGTGCTCCTCAACATGGGGGTCCAAACCTGTGACCTCCCTCAAATGGCCACCCATCTCCACTGCAGGATCTGGGGATGCAGGAGAGGGTTTTGTGGGGGGTGTCCAGGATGTTTCTGTGTTCTCGGGAGGGGGGAAACTAGTTTTGGAGAGTGAACCCCTAAGCCCACCTTTGGGGGTGTGTGCAGGTGGAAGGTGAGGTTGCCAGGAGGATGTTGACAGAAGCCAGTGTTTGGAGCTGGACTACTTCCACACAAACACGCACGCACGCACGCACACAGGCGTGCGCTATCAGCGAGGCCACGCTGATCGCTCCCTGAGCGGAGAGAGAGAGGAGAGACCGAACGCCTCCGAGGAAAATGACCACTTGCCACGAAGACAGGGAGACGCAGCACAGGAGTGAACTGTGCTCTTCCAGATCCGCGGCGAAAACAACCACGTTTCGCGGAGACAAAGTAAGTGAGTGGTCGCTGTTGTCCTGGAGCTCCACGGGGGGTAGTCGCTGGGGGAGCTCAGTGCGCGGGGAGTTTCTGGTAGGAAGGCAAGGAAACCCGGCGCATGATTCAGGTGCATGTCGTAAAACCTGGGCTTGTTCCTGATGTGATGTGATCGTAGGACAGGTGTATCGAAGCAGGTGGACAAACACGTTTCGTTTAATCTGTATATTTGCGGCACACAGACTGCTGGAACTTTAAGGAAGAAATGAACAACTTGTTAGCTTCTGCTCAATCTGTGACACACCTGTATCTGTTAGCTGCTTTGCGACAATCTGCTGACGGAAGCTTACTGCTCAACACCGTTTGTTAGATGCTGAGTCCATTTTTTTAAAATAAACATGGCTATGTGTGATCTGAACACCAGATTCATCAGGCACTATTTATTTATTCACGGCAAAACTTCTCGTGGCAAGTGGGTCAGTTTACAGAATGTACAGCTGCTCAGAAAACCAGGAGATCAACGAGAATGTAGATGAGCTGGAATAAAAATACTTTGACTGAAGTTTTTTGAGTCCCTTGTTCAGTACCAGATTATCGAAAGTGCCGTTTGTGTCACAGTCGCTGGTTTGAAGTGACTGTCTGCCAAGGTATTTTTTGAGTATTCAGTTTGACTGTGTGTGAACATATTATTTTTCATTAAAACAAAAATAACTGTGTAGCATGTAAGTCGGAGGAATGGGGTAGTTTTGGCTGGATGTCTGCAGATATTTTAGGAGTTTGAAGTAGCGATCAATGTCCTCAAAGTAACTACCTTTTTGTTATTGCTGACAGCTGCACAGAAATGTGAGCAGTGTCCTGTATGATACTCAAAAGTGTGCTGTACCTCACTTCATTGGAGATGTTTTGACATTATAATGTTCCTGCTGGTGTCAGTGGTCTTGCTGATAAAAAGGTCACAGCTGAGTCTACAATCGAACAGTTCATACTGGGCATTAAAAGAGGTTCCCTTGGCTTTGTGCTGAATTTATGTTTCTCTGGCCTTGTGAAGATTTATTTATGATGTGAGGTATCTCCTGACATCCTGTTTTGATTATGATCAGAAGTAGATCCTTCAACTGTAAGCTGTAGGTCCACAGTGCAGTGTACAGTTTGGCATTCCGTTGTCCTAGGGATCATCTGGGCTCCATCTCACACCGCTCAGTGCTGGTCCACACTCTACGAATCCCTGAAGCTACAGTTGGAAAAAAATAAGTCAGAACACCACAGCAAACACGTATGAACTTGGTTTGATTATGATTGTCAAGTAAAAAAAACTTTTGTTTTTTTAACATATAATGTATGGTAAAAGACATGTACTTGAGGCAGCTGGTATGAATGAGACATAATATAAAATTAAGATATTATAAATACAAGCATTCAGTTAAAAAATGCACCTAATCCTCCATGTTTAAGGTATTTGTTTCACTTCAGGAAAAGTAGAATAATGTGTTTGGCTGAACATACCAATTATTTGGATCAGCTGGGAGTTTTCCGTAGTTTCCTTTTTCCAGAGAGCACTACAAGGTTCTTTAGGGTGAACGTGTTTGGTAACGTGTGTTTCTGATGTCACAGAATCCTCCAAGGAGGACTGGAGTCCCTGAATTGAGTGTTCCAAGGTTCTTCTGTGAAGTTTCTTGGGTGAGTCTGTATCTTATGGCACAGCTGCCACCTGCTGACATGTGCATTGACAGGATGGGCGGCAGCACTTGGCAGAGGGGGAGGCAAATATAATAGCTCACCTCCACGCCCCAAGGCATCGTCTTGTGAAGGCTGCTGGCATCGTGAGCCTGCAAAGAAAGGGCAGGAGAAAGAAATATTGATTTTCAGACATTCATGTTGGTTCTTTTTGTTCCTCCTCTAATAGGATCAGGGCTTATATAAAAAAGTCATACAGAGGAGGAGGGGAGGGAGAGAAAGGGAGGAGGAGGCACAGATAGAGGCAGAGAGAATGGGAGAGGAGGGGAAGCTGGAATGGCACAGTGCAAAGCGGCTTAGGGAGGTAATCTCCAGTTCGCCCTCAGTACTCAGAACAGGCCAGGGCTCCACGTCCGAATGGGAGCAAGTGAAGCAGACGTGGCCGGAATCTCAGACGTGAGCGAGACAGTAATGCAGAAAAAGAGCAACGAAATAAAGGAAAGAACATCTGGAGAATGACTCAGAGAGGGAACTGTGCTCTCGATGCTGTACTTCAGTTACCTGTCTGGACTCCTACCCACTTTGTGCCATTTAAGTGTCTGTTAAGTGAAAAGTGAAAAGTTATTTTACATTCCAATTTAAATGTTACTTATTGGATCTTCAAAATGGTGTCACCTCAGAAGGACCTTAGATTTTTTTTTTTTTTAATCTTTATATTTTGAGCGTGCTACTACTACCTTTCATAAAAGCCTGCTGGTTGTTTTAGGTTCACAGATGTGTACATGTGGTGCTTTACCAAAAGATTTTACAGCAAAATGATGATTTTGCTTAAAAATAAATATTTACAGATCATAACCTGAAGATCAGCTGTTTTAATGTTTGTGTTCTAACACCCGAGCTGAAGGGAGAGTGTGTATATTATTTTTGTGCTCCTACAGGTCAAACAGTGGTGAACTTGTCCTTTTACTGTTATTGAACAGCACAGATGTCCGCACTTTGACAAAACCTCCTCATTAAGAACAGGTTCACTCATTCTGTCTAAAAACCTAGTCTGTCTAAGTTAAAGTTCTCATTAAATGTAATTAAATTTGCATTACAGTCAACTTGCTTTTGTTACTCCTACCTTTTTACCTTTTTGTTCAAGAAACCTTGTGTTTATACACTAATATAAAGTATTTTTCTCTGTATAAATTCAGGATAAGTACTTTGATCCAGGGAATTGTAGTAGGAGCTAGAGTTGGATTTCAATACCAGATCTTCTGATTGCTATACAGAGGTTCTAACCATTACGATACCTTCGGATGTGACCTGTAAAATACTAATCCAGTGAACCAGTTTCGAACTGAGGGGAAGACAAAACAAAAAGGGTAAAATCCAACACACAAATCCTATGTAGCTAATTAGTAATAGTGTTTTAGATGTATCTCCATCAGTGCCGTAAAACAGCCTGTTTAGATTTTGCTCCACCTCACCTGAAAAAAATCAAAAGTAAACCTTTATATGAGGAAGATGTATGATGTGACATGGCATAACGTCAGTAAATGTTTTTTTTGTCTATCTTGTTACATCCAGCTTAATATCATTCTGCTTCTTTCTGTGCCCACTTTGATGTGTAGCAAAATGTATGTTAAACATGGTTGTTATATAATTCCTCCTCTTGTTACTGTGAAGTTCTTTGCATCCATCTTTTAAAAGTCTGTACACCAGCCGCACGATAAGAAAACATTTGCTGTGCTAGTGTCTATAGTTCTTGCCTCTTTCATGCCACTGAACACTATATAGTACAAAAAAGGGTTGTAGTTACAAAATAGTAATCCATATATTAACAAGAAAACCTGTTTTTATTATAACTACTCTTATTTTCATTTTTCTTTTTGCTGACACCTTTATTAAACTGACTTAAAATGTTACATATGTTATGCATCCTAAGCTACTTGCAATGGTATATGCATTTATACAGTTGGGTGACTGTTACTGGACTAGTTTAGGGTACCTTGACCAAGGGTACTAGATTAGGAGAAGGGATTTAAACCCACGCCCCTTGACTTTATGATGATGCTGATGATGCTGATATGCTGATGACTTTAACCACCTTGCTGCCTGGTGCTCCATAGACCACAGTGTTTTATAATTGCTGAAGTTAATTTACAGTGATAAGGTTAAATAGTTAAACTATGACCGATTTATCAAAAAAATTTTGATCAAATTTGCACTACCAATAGCAGCAGTTGCTTGGCTTGTGTTGCTAAGGAACCTCCTGTGGTGGAGGAATCATGTTTGAATGTTTCAAAAAACACACACAAAAAAATTGTCTGCAGCTCATTACCTTTTAAGTCATTCACCAGTTATTCAAATAGCACTTTCTCATTAGCAAAGAACAATGGTGTTAAACAGCACAAGGCAGGTATGTGCCACTATGCAGGTAATGTAATGTATCTCAGCTGAGACCATGGAGACAAAACCTTCTATATGCAGTACTTTAACAGAACAGTAGTAATGCTCTCAAAAGGCCTCAGTTGTCAAAATGGAGTTGAAATCTGCTGGAGCGGGACATTCACAGTCACTTTGAACGTGATGTTATGAACCGCATGACTGACAACATGTTGTCTGAGGCAGGTGTGTGATCAAGATTTTGTCAACACGGCAAGAGGAATCTGATTTGCATTTCTTCAATGTTTATCTATGTTGCAAAATTGAAGTTGGTTGCAAATGACATTTTGACCGAATTTACTCATCTCATCATCAATCCATCTGTTTTGAAAACTATTAGTTAGTTGCAGGATCACACAGCAATCTCTCTCTCTCTCTCGCTCTCTCTCGCTCTCACACACACTCACTCACTCACACTCACACACACACACAAAGTTAACTTATGGTCACATTTGTTTGGTCTGTGAGAGGAAACACATACAAACTCCACGCAGACTGAGACTGATTCAAACCCACATCCAACTGACAGCCCAGGAGCTGTGAAATGGGGTTATGTGGATCTTTTTTCGCTAAAATTACATTTTTGCCATAAACGGATCACTACAGGACACTGAATACTGACTGAATACGGACTGAATACTGACCTGTATAGTCATGGATATTTAGATGTAGAACACCTGCAGCATAATTATATTATGGATGATTAATAAATAGAATATCGAACAATGCGCCAAAGTAACCTTTAGTGTTTTACTGACATGGACTGAATCGTAAAAAATCGGGATTTAACTTTTAATGCACTAGTAGTTGAGCTATGTCTCCATCTAGTGGTGATCTAGTGCAGATGCTTCCAGGAATGTTTCGGGCGCCGAAACTTTGTTCGCTTTAAATTACTAATCTCGTTATCGGTACGTAATCGAGGATATTTTACATGGCAGCTGTCCTAATTCTAACTGTGCTAAAATATGTAAAATAAGACTAATTTTACACTGAGCGACACACTACTGTGTTTCTCAGACCTGAGTTCACAGTTTTTATTTGAAGCGCAACATAGGCGTTGAACACTGTACAGCATTTCACTACAATGAAGAAAAAAATAAACTATAGTGTCAAATTAGTAAAACAGACTGTATTGTGATTGTCACTGTTGTTTATTTTGAAGTTTGCCATCAATTTTTCGATCTCTTTAAGTTTTCCAGCCTCAGTCACATTCTTATTCTCAGTGATGCTTAAAGAGCTTCTTGAAACTGTTTCTCCGCCCTTTTCCTCGCGATTTTTCATAACCCACTAGCTGCGACTCTGCTGGGAAGGGAGGCGCAAAGGAGGCGTTGCCCTGGTCTGCCGCTGTTCCACAGCAGTGATTTACAAACCGAGACCGGAGCTCAAATGTCTTTACCTTATGGTTCAATTTTTAAAAGGATAAGTGTGTAATCTGCATTTACATTTATTCATTTGGCCTACAATTTTCTCCAAATGTGAAGTGAAGTAAGTTTTAGACATTTACAAGTGTAATGAGTATCTTCAAAAGAATCATGTTGTTGTAATAACTGTATCGTGAGCGCGCCTTAACTTGCTCCTGCTCTCCCTAATACGACTATTAGTATCTCTAATATTAATAATGACAGTGGACTCAGCTGCTGAGTTACCACTTCATCCCGTAGAATGAGAGAGTATTTTTCTGAAAGACAGCTAGTCTGTTTAGGTTCTGTTGCACAGCAGGAAAGTCTAAAAAAGGTGAATGTTTCAAAGGTCTGAATGTTCCTTTAGACTGGCTGGTTTATTGAGTCAACCCACCTCTGGGGTCTCCGTCGCATAAACCAGTCTGTGGAACGTTTTCTATTTTGTTGGTGTATGATTAGAGATTTAACACAACATATCTGCTAAAACAGCGATAGTGAACGGTTTCCTTTTAAATCTACCAAGTGTGTGGGCGAAAAACTCTTGCGGTAGCTGTGCTTTGCCTCATTGGAGTCTCAACGACAGTGTTTCTGAAAAAGCCACCACTAGATGTCACCAGAGTTCTATACCAAGAATAGCACACGCACCGTAAATAAAGTACACGTCCACCCAAAACGGAGACAGGAGTGGATGTAAATTTTCATTTGGCTTAAAAGTTTGTTGGAATTAGACGTGTCTTTTTTAAAAATCTTGAAGAACTTACAAGAGTAGATTTGACATAACCGTAATTTAACCTATTTAGTTTCACCCATAATCCTAAATTCTCTTCTGAATTGACTGCCGTGAACATTTCAACAAAATCTAACCAGAAACACATTGAACAAAAATAAATGTTATTAATATTTTTTTCTTTTTGAGCAATGTTCTATTCCACCCGAAATTAATAACGACAGTTATAGGCGGATGGAGCATAAAAGCACTGGATGAGGGACGCCGCGGACCTGTCTGGTTACCCCACCGCGACCGGAACTTTCCCGCAGCTCTCGCTGTCGGACTCTGGCAGCTGGCGGAGGGTTTTCCACGTGACAGAGTGTGTAACACTGCTGCGGTGTGTAACGCACATTTGAAAGTGCGTTGCAAGTTTCTTTTGTTGCATATATTTGGTGTACAGGGTCGCCAGGGAGAGCAGCACATCTCACCCCCCTTTACCAGCCAACATTCACATGGCTTCGCGTTCTTGCCCCAATGAACGCGTTTTTGTACATTTCACAAATTTAACTTACAGCTCAGAAAACACGGGCTGTATTTAAATTTAACATTCTCTCCATATGTTTTAAAAATCCATTTAGAAAAAAATTATCTGTAGCTGTAATATTAAACATTCACAAACTGCAAAACGAGGATGAAACGTTGCGTTGAATCGGTAGATGAACAAACATGCATACACATAAAACTACAAATGGATATAAAAAGGATCAGAAGGTAGTTATATAAATTTAAATTTATATTTAAAATGTGTATTAATATATTAACGACCCTAATCAGCGAATATATTCACTTGTGAATTACGGAATCATCTAGTACAGGTAAACTTAGTCAGTTGAAAATAGTTAAATTATAACCTTTGATGACTCAATTATACGCAAAGCATCGAAACGCGCACGGGCTGCTCTGTGGACCTTCATTTCTTTAGTGTTCTGCGAACTGTTTTCATCAAATGAAATTATCTAAATAAATGATTTACTATACTATTTAACTGGGATCTTGGCAGCAGGAGAAAGTGTGGAATGAGGCTCTAAGTCCGTAGTCGGGTGCGTGAGCGGGGTTCGGGCGCGGGGCCGATCAGGAGTTCCGGAGACGAAGGGACGCGCGTGTTGCGCGGGTTGTACAGTGTGCGCGCGCCGCAGCTGAGCAAACAGAGGAGCCGCTGGTGAGCGTCGCGCGCCGCCGGGGCGACTGTAATGACGCCCTGAGCAAACAGGGAGGCGGCGGTCTGAGTAACATGATCGCACATCATCGCCGAAATAAAAGAGCTCTGCAAGGAACATCTCCAGTGCGCCAAAAAAATCATAGCTGCCCATCCGACACGGGGCCTAATTATGCAGGTCGTTATTATTACAATTACGGAACAAAAATCATATGATTATAAGTGTCGTTGTAGGGTGCAAATAAAAATGTCGCAGACAGCGGTGCTGTATTCGGACATTAATTCCGCATTTATGATATTTATATCGTATTTACATTTTAAGACGGAAAAAAATCAGCTGCTATATGAAAATCCAAACAAAGATTTTTTTCCCTTTTCATCACTGTTTAGGTCTTCATTTATACCTGCTCTTTTTGCACCATATGTTCTGTGGAGGTTTTGCACTTAAAAAGAATAACATTTACAGAGAGAACAGCTGAAAATGTTAAATTCCAGAAGCGTGTGGCTGGCAGTTTGTAAGAGCAGAGCTGCTGCAACATTGGAGGTTGTGGAAACTTTCCTTAAATTATTCCCATAGAAGGGCATTCCTATTTATGTGTGATCACATGTTAAATTAATCTTTAAACCCGCACTAATAAATACAAATGCAATAAATGTGAACCGTTTTCCACTCAGGAAAACCATTTAGCTTCTCCACATGTGACTTTTTGTGATGCCCGCGTTTGCACATTAAGTGTGTTCTGTCTAGAAGGAGAGGAGCGATTTGCCCCTTGGAGCAACACCTTGGGCATAAGTGACAGGTCTCCAGCGTGGGCCTGCTGTGGAAGAAAGGGATGTGCCAAGTGAGCCACCACAAGGAGCGCCGGTTCTGCTGCTCCACCCCTTGGCTTCAGTGAATAAATGCTTAAATGTCTGCAGTGAAAACTGATAGCAGAAAACAGGTGACCAGTTAAACAGCCCAGTGCCTTTTAAGCCATAATAGGATATTGAATTACAGCTTTTTTTGCTATTTATAACCACTCCTGGCTGTGTGGGATCAAGGGGTTATTGGCTTAAAGTTTGACGGCTATTTGACGTCTGATGAGGGAGAATGGCCTCTGAGATTGGTGGGATCCAGCAAAGAAAGGCAGGATTTTGTTTTATGTCAATAATACCCATGGTTTCCGCTCTTTCTCTGCAGGTTTCTTGCAATGAGCTGTTTGTATCCCACACCAGTTGACAAATACACCTCCAGCTTCAGTTCCCACTTATTTTCAGAGGAAAGTCTCAGGTATGGGCTACAAACACAATCTTCTCAGCAAGCGAGTGAAGCTGGGTCACACCTTCAGTGTTAACTAAGTTCTAGTCACCTCGACCTGACCGACACCTCACTGACTGTTAGCTGACCCCCGATGAACTGCATCAAGGGAAATCAGCTCCAGAACTTGCAGACTGTTGTCACGACAGTTCTGGCTCTGTTCCTTTAGAGGGTCAGTTAAACATTTTACAGTGCAGAATGACAGGTGTTTAGACGCCAACTACCCAGCCACCTCTGGGAGAGCGTTTAGTCATTTAGCTTTTTTGGCAAACTCAAACATCCGCTATGGAAGAAGAAAAGGAAAAGTCTCGTAATTCCTGTGCCGAATGGCGCTCTTCTATCACGCATGGAGCTTCAGGGCACTTGCTAATTCTGATATTTAATCGTTATTGATTTTCAACCTGGTCATTTAGGTTTTCTTTTGCTATCTCCTAATCTTCTGTGATGCTGAAATATATCAACAAAGCAAAGTTAACTGAAACGTCGGCTAAAAAAGATTGAACATAATACCAATGCATCAACATTAATTTGAATGTTTAGTGTACATTTAAGCATCCTATCACGAGATAACCAAGTAGCCATGTTTTCTGGTATATAAGTGCATTAAAATGGATATTCAATCAGTGTAATGGTCAGAGTCTCACAGTGCATTTATATTGATTTTTAGAATATATATTGTTGGCATTAC
This sequence comes from Arapaima gigas, assembly GCA_900497675.1. Lineage (NCBI taxonomy): Eukaryota > Metazoa > Chordata > Actinopteri > Osteoglossiformes > Osteoglossidae > Arapaima > Arapaima gigas. The sequence continues at coordinate 1,416,388 of UFQX01000030.1, forward strand.
TGAAAAAGAAATTGAGTTCCATTTCCTAGTCGCCACTGTCTATTTGTCATTGAAAATTGGGAGATGCAGGTTATGCTGTGATTAATAATTTTGAGCGGAGGCGCATTAATCCTCCTGTGCAGATCTAATGTGGGTGTGTGTCTGTGTGTGTGTGACTGCGCTGAACCGCATATTCAGCACTAACTTAAACAGCTAAAATGTAGCATCTAAAATACTTTAAGTGCTTTTTGGTTATTTCTTGCAGGGTTAGGTTGGCTTTCAGGTGGAGCATGTACTAAAAGTTGTGCTGTACCTGATTTTAGACATGGCTTCATTTTGGAGAAATATAGCCATCTGTCACAAGAACAGAAAATGTCTTGTGTTCCTTGCCCTGGTTTTAGTGCAGTAGGAAACAGACTAATATTTTTTTTCCCCTGAAGTCAGTTATTTCTTTGCCGTACTATGATTGCATCTTGCCAAGAACTGTGACACAATAAGGACACAGCGCAGCATAATTGTACGGCTCCCACTTCCAAACACGGTGTATTGAGCTGAAGCTCAAGATTTGTTGAAATTAGTCTATCCATGTTTATCCCGACGACGTGAGAAGCCTTTCTGGTTTACGGAACTCACTAGCATTTTCACTGAAGTATTTTTGTTCCCTTTGGTTTTTGTTTAGGAAAGTATTCTTCTCTTTATGACTCAAGTATGACTGAATAATTCAAAATGTTTATACCGCTTCTAGACTGAAGGTCGGCTCGAATCGAACAGTACATTCAATTTGGTGCCGCCGTTGTTTGTCTAACAGGGCAATCATTTAATGCAGTGTTCCAATTTCGGAATGCTTGTGCCTTTTCTTGTGGTCATTGCGCAAAAGACTTGTCTTGTCTTTCTTTTGCCCCCCCCCCCACCCCGATTTGCCCTTTGTGTTCATTGGGATCTCAGATTTTATAAGTTTTAAAGACTAATAAATTCACATACAAATTACACATCTTCTAATTCCCACATGGCCTCCCATTGCACCCTGAAACAAATACTGTCACTGCTCCTACAGCTCCTGCAGGAGGATAATGGTCCATTGACTTTCTTGGCTTTGAAATGAATATTTGGGATGTGGCAAAACAGGTTTCTTTTAGATAATAAAGACCATTAAACACTAGTGCCACCCCACCCCAAACTATGCGTGACACATTGAGACGTAGACAAACTGGCCTTGTAGACAGTATGGACCTTGTGAATCTTTTGTACCCTACGAAAGGCCTGATCACCTATTCACCGACTAGCATTAAAGAATTCGATGGGTCACTGAAAAGAGTTGGCTGTACACTTTTGTAATTGGACATCATAAATCTGAAGAGGATGTAGAGGAGCGACAAAGGGAAGCGGGGGGCTTTTCTTTGCTTATGTAGTTCGTTCGGCCCATATATCCCGCTGGCTTTGAAAAGGGGAGTGAAGGGCCCATTTATACGTTACACCGGGAGATGCACGACCGCTGCCCTGCTCATCGATCGGTGCCCTCGAGGCCTCGGCTCTCAGCCTGGAAACAGACGTCCGCAGTGCAACAATACAGGGACCCGCTTATCAAGATCCATCCTGCACCTGATGCCGTCAGGAACCATTAACCTTGCGTTTTTATCGGTGGCGCGGGTGATTAGCACAAAGCCCCTAAAGTTCTATTGATGGCCTGAAGAATAGGGGGTCCATGAATTATTAGAGGTGAGGGGAGAGATCTGCTGAGTTTGTGATGCAGGACGATAGCATTATAAACCAAGTTGTGAAATTGCTAATTCGTCATTTCTTTCACGGTGTAGTCAATGGGGTGACACTAATGAATTTAGCGCATAATTGGTGCTTACTTGACTACAAATTTGGCCTGGTCTTTTTTTTGGTTTCTGTCAGTATGTGATCATTTCAGCTCACATTCCATCGTAGGGTGGGATTGTCCCGCAGAAACTCTGCCCTAACAAAGAAGCACTGAATCTTAATCATGTTTTTTTTGCTCCTTTTTTGCATTATCGAGAAACTTCAAGAAGTTTGTTGTACTATGATTACATGTTGTACAAAGATGCGTAGGATAATATGGGAAATGGAGTTTGTGCAGCTGTTTTTATTTATAATTTAAAATCACAAGCATTTTTCTGATACAATGGACTCCATCCGACATGTCAAATCAGTCTCATTCTTCTACTTGCTCATATATGCATATACATACTGATGCATGAATTTCTTGACAATGTCAATTGAGAGGTTGAGAAGGAAGAGGAAAAAATATCAGTTTGATAGACAAGTTTGTGGAGACAGCTCTTCTTTGCAGAAATAATTTAAATCGATTAGACACTTTGGAAACCGTGATCAGTAGTCCCAGCCATGAGTGACAGTTGCTCATTCAAAGTGAGCAAACAACTGACCCTTATCCTGTTTCAGATCTTGCAGCTTTGAAAGGAAGAGCCAACTTAGCTGTTTTACCTCACTATCCATGTTTGTTGGCACTATCAGAATATTAGAGGGAATTATTAATAAATGTTAGTGCCAGTATTAGCACAAAATTGGAGTCTGTATAAACACGGTGGAGGTGAGACCCTCTTGTGGCCCACATCCACCTGGTCAGGTATGCCTGTATGCATGAGCGACGAGAACAGAATAAAAGGTACTGTGTGCTGTGTTGTAGTTTTTTATACTTGCCCCTATAGGAAGTTTTATTTGCTGACCTGGCGATGAAAACTCAGTAAATTCTCACTGATAATGAATTATCCAGGGGGATCAAGAAACTTTGAAGAAGTTTTTCTCCACACAGCGTACAGAAAGCCAGGGGCCTCTGGAGTGACAACTTGGTGTGATAGTGGTAGATGAAGAAGGAGATAGTGAGCACCTTTCTGTGCGGTCAGTTAATGAGAAGAAAATATCACATCTAGAAGACAGGCAATGTGCTGTTATCCTGTCTTTTTTTGACAGGGTCACACTACTCCTACTGCTGTCTAGCAGGTCCAAGGTTAGCTTGTACTGTATTATACAAAGTGCATTTTATGTGAACATTTGTATACAAGGAGACTAAATAAATTTATTTGTTTAGCTAATATTTTTTTCCTAAGTGGCTAACAATGATTTACCCATTTATACAGTTAGATTTAAGTTTTACTGGCACAGTCCAAACTATGTATATTACTTGAGGGCACTACAGCAGGAGGAGGGATTCAAGCAGCAAGTGTATATGTTAAATACCCTTTTTTTCAGGACAAAGTCTTGTTTGATCCTACAATGTTAGTGGTTCTAAAGATTAACCACTGTTGGTACCTGTTGGCTAAAAGCTCTGGTGAGTTAACTCCCTTTAGCAGGAGTTGCTAACCTCTCCCATCTCTTGATGTGTACACGCACGCACGCGCGCGCACACACACACACACACTCACTCACTCACTCACTCACTCACTCACTCACTCAAAGTCAAACAGAACCAGTTTTGACTCCTGGAGCACCAGAACGCTTAGTTTGCACCAATGTTTGCCTAAGCTGCAGTCCCGTGTTGGAGCCCATCGGCCTCCTCCTTTGCTTTGAGGAGTACTGTGAGCAAGCAGCACTTGTATGGAGTGGAAAATGCCCTGTTATCACCCTACCTGAGGGGGGATTAATAGTAGTTTATGTAGAGTTTGATAATTGCCGCTGTTAGGCAGAAGTGCCAGCTCCCTCGATTGAGTGACTCTTGTCAGTTTATTGCATGTCCTCGGTGGACGGTCAAAGGTCTTTTTGTTATTGCTGCAATGTTTGCTTTAAAGGCAGCTTCTAAAAAATGTGATGTGATGGAGCAGCGACTCTCTTTAGGCATATCCTCCCCGGAACCTTCATCACTTGTCCTCTCTGTCATCTTCACCCTGTCTGCACATGACTCTAGTATTGGGTTGCTAGTATGTCTTTGTGACTTGCTCAGGATACCAGTGATGTTCTCATTTTTACTGGAAACCAACAGCCACCGCCTGAATATGCAGTCCGATATACCCGACTCAGTACCCCAAGCATGTAAATGCTCACCCTGAGCCTGCTGCGATTTTGTGAGAGAACAACCTTTCACTTATAGACTGTCTTCAAGTTACGACCAGCTTAGGGACCAATGGTCAAGTTGAATCGGTCGCAAGTCAGTTTGTACACATGACAAGAGTTATTATTTCAAAGTGTGTAACCAACCATATGAAAATTTATATTCAAACATTTGTCAGTGTTTTCAACCTGTTTTGTTTTATTTCTGGCCACAGTGTATTATCCATACAGTTATTAAATAATCCATTACTGTTTTCTTTCCTAAAGTTTCTTTTTAAAAAGTGCAGTATGTTCATAATATTTTTCTTCAGTATTCTGTTTCGTCCAACAGTAAAATGTAATAATTACAAGTGATGTAATAATGTGATCTCTGGTGACAGTTCTGTGATGCCAGTGAGCTCTTTGATATCTGCCACTTGGTCAGTGGTGCTTTTGGTGACCGTGGGAAGATATTTACTGACCCTGAGAACAGCTAACACTGTGTGAGGTGTGAGAAGATGGTTGCTGGCTGTGTATGGGCAGGGCGCTGCCGTCATGTTGGAGCACACAGTCTTATACAGCGTTCATATTATGCAGTTCTTACCCTGCAGTGTCACACAGTACACACAAATGCAGTATTTTAATGCATTTTCATAACATTTTCATCTACAGTATAAGCTAAAAATGCTCAGTTGTGTTGTAGTTCTGTATATGTTTTTGTACGTATCTCAGCAAATACTATTGTTACACTTGAACGTTGTAAAGGTGCTGTACAGATACTCTACAATTTATATTACAAGATGTTAGTGTAGACATATTTTAATTACCTATCAGATTCCTATTTACTTACTAGAATTGTTGGAAATTGAATTATTTTAAAAATCCATTTCTTTTTTAAAATTATTAATCCTATAATTATTATTACTTATTTATTATTTCTGACCTCTGTAATTGAGAGCCCATCATATATTTAGTATATTATATGTTGAGGACAGCCTGTAATTGAAATAAGGACCCCAACATACAATACTGGTAAAGTCATGTCCATAACTTTATTGCATTTCATTTAAGATTCCAGGGAGGACAGTGTAAATATTCCATATGTAGCCTATGAGACTGTACATGGATATTTACAAAGCTTCTCTTGAAAAGGTTTAGAAATGTGATGCAGTCATTAGCACAAAATGTCTGTAATTTGTGTGAAATATACATATTTGGGTTTGCTTTTGGTTTAGAAGTATGGTTAGAAATGCGTATTGTCCATCCACAACCACTTTTAGTATTTAGGCTTTCACAGAAAAGGAAATGGATAGCCTGTAGGCACCGAAATGATCAGAAACAGATATTGGTGGCAGCTTCTGGTGGTGATAACGAGGGCAAAGTGAGGGATCTTGCACTTCATGAAGGGCTATCAGGTGTAATTCACTTAGCTGCGCGTAGGTGGCGCTTTTGATATGTTCTGGAGCATGCAAAAAAGTAGAGCGTAAGACTGGTGGCCTTTATTTATTGACATAAAATTCAATTTAGGCTGAGCTTTTCTTATTTTACCTTGGCGGAGATTGTATTTACTCCCTATTGTCTGAACAGATATATGTATTTCCATTTTCCTCGTCTTCCGTCTTTGGCCAGTTGGATTCAGTATGACCTGTAAAGAAAATAAGTCGATCTCTGTAAGCTAGCTATGTGTGTGTATATGTGTGTGCATGTGAGCGTGAGTGTGTGCAAGTTTTGCAAATTGGAATAAAAGGGTCCTATTTAGAACAGAATAGACCAATTGAGCTGTGCTGTGAATGAGCCCTGTGACGGGAAATGTGAATATTCCATTGATTAGCAGGATTTGGCTAATCACCCCGGTTCATGAACTCATGAAATGGTGACAGCCGTCTCCCACGTCCCGGCCTGGGAGGGAAGCAGCATGTGTCTCGCGCCGGGTCGCAAGGGGCTGATTATGCTTCCGGCGTTGCAATGGTGCACGGTGCCATCCTCAAATCACATTATGGCTGTAAGAGCAAACATCACTGCGAGCATATTCATGTGCCAACAACTCCAAGATTTCATGATAGGGCGAGAAAACATGCTGAACATTTTCCCCGCTCTTGTTAAAATACCAGGCAAATTTGAAATGTTTGATTTATGCTGTTCCTTTTCCACCCCCCCCCACTCCCCTCCCTCCCAACCCCACACCAAAACATCCTCTGTTAGGCTCCCATTCTCTCTCCAAATTTTGTAGATTAAAAAAGAGGAATGAAAAAAACACACTGTTGTCTTGGAAGGATTACTTATCATATTAATTAATATCTGCTGACACAATAATGCCAGCAGCTGCGGAGAAAGCGGGGGGAAATTAACAAACGTTTGATTTGTTGAGTTGCTAATGTGACACTTATTATACAGGTCAGCGTAAAACAAAAGGGGGAGCGCAGATATGCTAATGCCCATCCAGGGACCAGGCAGTTATACAAACACGGGGAGCCCGACTAAATATCACATTATTATCTCAACAAATAGGAAACAGTTTTTAAAGGCGGACCTGTCGCCATGGAGAGAGAAGTATTTTTTTCCCCAGTGGTCGTGGCCCATGGTGCACATGGCAGGCAGAGAGAGCTGGAAACTTGTGGTTGGGGATTTTTGCAGAAGGGGTCTGCAGCAGACTGTGAGGTCCTCCACTACCATGTGAAAATAGCCATTTTAATGGGGGGATGGACTAACATTAACAGTAGAAGCCTGATTAAAAATTCCCACCTTAGAATCATACTTTATAATTTAAGTAGCCTTTGTCATACCACTAAGACCTGTTAACATATACTTGGATGTTGAGCAAAGAAGAGATGTGTATAACATAAAAAAGATGTTGAAGACATGGACAAATGAGAAACTGTGGGATCCTCCTTTCTGGTGGTATGATCATTTTACTGAGAAGAGGTGGAAAATGTCTGCTGTTTGTTTGACAGGCTTTGATGGACAGTTATGTAGATTTTTGGACGGGGAGATGCGCATAACCTCTTCACCTCCCTTGCCGCAACTCAGCTCGTGGTGAATGGGGAGGGCAAAGAGGGAGCAGAGGGGTTAAAGCATTTGGGGTGGGGGTGGAATACCCCAAACCTTCCCCCTGACACTGGAGGGTACAGGCATTGCGCCAGGGTCAGCTCAGAGGTGATCCAATTCCACCAAATTTGTGGCGCAAGATTGCGTGTGTGTCTGCTTGAGCCCTCTCCGCTCGCGGGTCCGGAAAATAATATTGAAAATATCAGCTCACCAGTGCACACACCTTGTTGTTGGGCACGTGTGTTAGTGTCAAACATTTACTGTCATCAGCAACATGTCACACGCATCAGTTGCCCAGTGGGCTCAAGTTTGCATGTCTCTACCTGGCACAGCTGAGAAAGGCTTAAACATCCAGTGAGGTACCCCCCAAGTATCCACACTTTCACAAGTTACTCTAGGCCCAGCTGACCAATAAACCCAGATGTTTTTAAAAATGCCCTAAAAAGGGATCAGTCTCTTCTGCCAAATCATAGGCTTTAAGCATGGTCACTGGAAACACAACATTTCATGTTTACAAATCTTTCAAGATATAAAAGTGGTCTTCCAGTCAAAACGAGATGAACATTTACCGCCGTCTGTTATTAGACAAGCCCTTATGCTAGATAAAATGTCTGCAATTAGCCTATAAATCAGGGGAGCTCAGGTGAGTTTATTTAACTCTGAGGGCCCTGTGAAGTTCTGGCGACCACTGGGTGGGTGACTGTGCCTGTTTGAGGGGGCACTATGAATGCTGTGGCCTGGGAAGAGCTGCTTCAGCACTCCCCCCCCCCCTCCCCCGCTTCTCTCCACCCACCCCCCTCTGCGTTTACCAACAGCTGCCCGCTAATGCGATTTCTGTCCAGGATAAAAGGATGATTTAATTAATTAAAACACTCTAGAGGAAGCTGTAATTATGAATCTTGATGGTTTTTATCCAAACCTGTCTCCCCTGTGTATACCCTGCCGGCACTCTTACACCCCCCCAGCCCCCACCCTTCTGTCTCCCATATGTGAAATGCTTTCTGCTCGTCTTTGCAATGAAACAAGATGGCGGGCCAGGCTTGGGCTTCTCCATCGACCCGTGAAAGAGCACGAAAGAGCTGACCTTGCTTTCTGACCCGGGGGAAATTCAGTCGGTATGTTGGTGTTTTTACAATACGATGCGATATCTCTCCATCTTACAAGCCGTGCTCTTGGAGGGCCCTCACCTTGACTTTCTGCAGACCTGCATTTCACATGAGTTGACCAAGTGTGCTTGACAGATATACAGGCCACAACATAGTTGACATAGGTTCATTTAATTTTCTCTTGTGCACATCTCCAGGATCTGGCTATCAAGGGAGTTTGCATGTCATATTTTCACATTATTTCCTTCATCTCCCCCCCAAGGAATATATTTAATTTTGTTCCGTTCCTTTTCTTACATTCTTACATCAAAATGTGCTTCTGTATTAATTCTGCTGGTCAGACTTACTTAGACACATTGACACTTTGTCACTGCACTGTCAAAACAGTTTCGTCCATTGCCAATTACAGTTACACTTTCCAACATCAATACAAACAGCAAATTCATGGGGTGAAAAGAACAGATACTTTTTAAAAAAATTCTGCCTCAGGGGGTTCCATCTTTCTAGCTTTGTGTGTGTGTTTTTATCCTGGGGAAATAATAGTTATTGTGAAAGCTGGGATCCTACAGATAATGATATATAATCGCCCATATGTCTTTATTTAACAGTTTAGTGTTGAATAATGGCAATGCTGTGAGCTTCTGTCTGCAGGCTCTTGTGAACGACTGCTGGTTCCCTCTGAGTGGAGTGCAGTAGCCTAATGCAACAAAGTCTATATAGGACAGCACACAAAAGGATGACCTCTTGTCAGGCGATAATAAAAATATTACTGGAAAAACTACAAATGATTTAGTGTGAATATGTAACAATACATGTGTGAAGGATATTAAATAAAATAATAACTTTTCCTCATATTTGTAGCATTTTTGAGAAATGCAAATATAATAATTGTAAACTACAGCACTTCCTCAGCTGAACAACACAGATGGGTCTGGAAGTCTGTCTGGAAATCTCAATTTGTTAAAATCCAAAGTAATTTTTACCAAAAATTCACAATACATAGATGTTTAGTAATGCATACAATTTCCTCACTGGTAGGATCTGTAAAAACTCTGAAATTTCTGTAATAAACAAAAATGTAATAAACAATAATAAACATTAAGCAGTGTCTGTAAGAGTTGTTTCTTTTGTACAAACTTAACACTAAGTTGCAAACTGATTTACAATGACTAGAAAAAAAACAAAAAACCCCCTAATGAATCTTAATAATTAACTGATTCATCATATTAAATGATATGAGCCCTGTTGGAGTTAGTAGTTGGAATATTTGTCACGTTCTGGCCACTTTCAACTTTATCTGTGCCATTGAAAGGTTAATTGTACACGTGTCCCTCGATTTTTGGGAAAGATTTTGTAAAATTCTTGGATAAAGCTTTTAATATTTATACTTAGTACTTAGTTTGCATTAGACTGAAAACTAATTTAAAACAACTGGAAAAAATAGATAGTCCCCACGCTGTTTTTCTTCCACTGATTAACTAATTCATCCCATAAACATAAGCGACGTTTGACATCCTTTTATTGATCACTGACACCGAAGGACACCAGACGGAAATAAATTGTGGAAAGAAAGTGAAATAATTTGGTACCAGATGTCTATACTGTTCAGGTCAGTTTTTCTACCAACTAATTTCTAAGTCAGAAATGTAGGCCACTTTTGTGCTGCAGCTGAGCTGAAGTTTCAGGAGACAAAGGCAACTAAAAATAAACAAATAACCTCAGTGTGACATGCTGGGGGCAGGGAGTACAGCACCTTGGACCTCTGGGGCTCTGACTGGGGCAAGAGGTTCATCATGGTGAGCAAATACGTCTGAAAAATATTTGAATTTTCAGAGATACATATCTAGAACATTTTAACACCAAGACCCAAGGTAGTGTGATGGCAAACTTTTAAAATATACACCCGTACCAATAAGGTATACAATCTTATTTGATATGATGTAATATGATATATTGTAATCATGTTATTAATTTTCTGGCCAGATGTTTCTACTGGAACAAAGCCCCCTGCATGTGGGGCTGGGACAGAATGGATATTCTTTCAACTTTTACTGCAGTCTTTTTGATGTATGATCATATAAGGCACCACTTAAGGCATTGGCATATACCCAGTGTTAACTAAGGCGACATTCGGTCCCTGACCCATGCTGTGGTCCCTGTACTGCTTCATACACTGCAAGACTGCAGACAGTCACATTCGGTGCTTCACTTTCTACATGGTTAAAAAAAGATAAACGGCTTTCGGCCGGGTAATTTTCATTAAACACTAAGTGTCACATTTAACCTGCATTACGGGAATCAATTACCCAGCTATCAGCAGTGCAGGCAGCGGAGGACCAGCGTGAGTCTGCCCTGCTTCTCCATCAGGGAATAAGGGTTTTTCAATTAGAAGGTAAATAACTGAAGTGGAGGATCAGGATGTGGGGGGTGGGTCAAATCTAACTCTCCCCCAACCCCAAAGGGCCCCTTGGTGAAGTAAAGTCTTCATATCCCTGTAATGGCCCCATCGGCATCAACAAGGCGTCCCTCACCATCTGGTGCCAGGGTGATGTTTACTCTATCATGGCTCAGTGTTTACTGAGCTCCCATCATGCCCCTTGGCTGGCATGGCATTCCGCCAAGCAAGGGTTGGGGATGGGGGAACAGCGTTGGAGCGGGAGTCTTTTGAGTCGAGCCGAGGGGGTAAGTCATTTTAAGGTGTGTTTCATTGGGCTAATTAATTTACAAGCACCTGTTTCACTGCTGGGCACTGCTGGCAGAAGCAAGAAAGGGGGATAGGTGGGGGGTACATGCAGCCTCGAGGAGAATCGGGAGCAGGAACTTGGAGTCCTAACCAAGCACACTGGAATAGCTGCCATCCATGCAGCTGTGGGCTTTTACACTTATTCCTCCCCGTTCAACCCCTCCTTCTTACTGCTCCTGCCTGAGCCTTTACCTCTTTTTTTCTCTTTTTTGTTTTCTGAAACAATCCAGCCAGTTTCCCTGGCATGTGTACTTCTCCATTGCTCCTTCTGGCAAAGCTCCCAGGGTGTACGCTACTGGGGGTTTGGTGAAGAGTGAAGGTGTAGCTCAGGATGATTGTGTCGTGCTGCTTGTTGTCTACAAACACAGGCTTACAGCTTCAGAAATCGCAACTACCGGCATTTACTGGCCTAACTGCACCACTTTTGTATTTGCGACGTGCGCAAATGGAATTGACCCAGACTGTCAGGTGTGTCACAGTTGGGTACAACAATGCACTTGTCCCAGTCCTTACCAGCTATCAGCTTCTACTCCAGAAAACAGGCTGGAATCTTCCATGACTGCTACAGAGATTGTTGGGACAGTACAGTACAGTATTATAAGACATTCCAGATCCCCCCCAAAGTCACAAGCAAGGTTAGATTACCTCCCACTGGGATCTCTCCAGCAGTTACGGGAGATTCCTTATTAGTATAAAAGTCAGAAAGCCCAGGATCAAAGTGTACATATAATGTCACGTATTCTTGAATGCAAATTCAGGGAGACCCAGATCTGGCATTTGGGGGAAATACATAATTTTTAAAAAATTCTCCTTGTATGGTTTCAGTGCACAGTTTGTTCCAGTGTGTAAAGTCAGTGTGAGTTGAATGTTCACATGGTGTAGGTCTTTAAAGGTTTCCCAGCGCAGCCTCATACTGACAGGTGAACTTACAGTCTGCTTAAGTAAGTGTGAATTCTTTTATTCAAATGGTAGATATTTGAGACATATATGACTGGTTGGCAAGGATGATTATAAATTTGCTCTGACATTGAAGCAGTATTTTATGCCCATTAACGTGTTATGTCTTTTTCCAGAACCACTACAGCACTGATGACCTTTATATAAATTTATAGAGACAATCACATATACTGCAATTTAGATTGCTGTAACACAAGGGGACCATATATATAAATAAAATAGTTGTAAGTTTGGTTATGGTATTTGAGATATGTTCATAGTGATATGAGAGATCAGTGTTAAAACCTTGAAAAATTTGTTACTAACTGAATGTGGATTTATCTCAAGCAATATTGGTTTGTTCATGACTATTTAGTACATTATCAGCCCCTTGTGGCTTACAACTTGGGATTGTGCTTATACTTAAGGAAGCTGTATTTCCCATTTATTAATATTTTAACCAAATTATCAATATATAATAATGTGTACTGAACATGTGTTTATTAATTTTATGTCTAGTAAAGGAATAGGATAAATTTATGTGGTAGGAGTTCCCTACTCCTCATCAGCATGATCCTCTTCCCCAGACAAGTCCCCAAAAAGGGAGGGGGTCAGAGCATTGGTGGGGGGCCATCTGCTTGTGATGGACATGAGGTCACAGAGGGATGCAGTGTTGCCCCTGTCACCACCAGCTGCTTCTGCTGTCATTGGACCCCACACATGTCCAAACCTGCCACCGCCTTCACAAGATGACACACATTATTCAGCCCAAATTGATTTTTGCTCTGTCTCCTTTTGGTTTAATTGAGGTTGAAAAGCTCTGGTTTACCTCTGGCCTGTGTATGATTTTCCTTTTTGTCTTCATGTCCATTTGTATGGTTAGGGTTGCTCAAGTGAATTTGACAAATTGATCGTGTGAGAACTGTCGGGAAAACAAATTACCAGTGACATGGTTTAGATCTGTGGTATAAATGCTACTGTACAGAACATACCTTTTGAGTGACTTTTGTTAATAAGTATGGATTTGTGTCAGTCTTAGGCAGAAATACTACCTTGTCTTTATTTATTCTACTGGCAGCTGTGTCAGAGGCAGCGAACAATGTTGGCTTTGTTCAGAGTGCTTTTTAGGTTCAAGATGATGTCAGATGAGACTGTACTGGGTTAAAAATAGCGCTGAAACAAAAAAAATCAACAATTTTTAGGATAAAATGTGAGAATATTAAAGAAATTACACAAAAAGGTTGTAGTATTTTCTTGAACCAGTTCTCATGGGAAACATTTGTGGTGTCAAAGTCAAGGATCATAACTGCACCACAAAAAGGACAAGGTGTCAGTGATGCCTCAAGATGATATGTCAATGTCCTATAATAGTGTTTCAGGTAAATTTAGATAAAAGTATAATTAGCTGTAACAATTCAATAAATCTTTTAATTATATTTGATATTTTTCAAAGGAACATAGTCACTTCATACATAAAGTACAGGATATATTCTGTCAAATTCTGATATTTGTGTAATTCCTCCCTCCTCTAAAGAGTTAATAGACTTGAATGGAAAGAGAGGTAAAAATCTGTCCAGGCAGAAATACAGACAATTGAAGGACTTGAAGGAGCCAGATGGCAATGTTCTCTTTACTTGCTGTACAATCTCTTATTAGGGGATTCTGGGATATAATCCCTAGCATTAAGAAACAAAACTCTGCAAATCCCCACAGTGTTTCATTCACAAATGTCATCATTAGTGCAGTCATGCTGTCACAAAGGTATCTGGAATTTAAGCACTGATACCTTCAGTAGGAAAAATAACAATAAAATGCCAGGGTTACACTTTGTGGGGACACTGGGGTCTGGAAGTGTGTGGAGGACCTCCAGAGGCTCCTGAAAAACCAGTAAATGCTCCTTTATACAGAGAAAGGTAACATCTTTTACTTAGTATTGAAAGGCCTGCAGAATGTGTGAGAAGTGTCCTTGACCCCATAGGAACAGTGTCATCCAGGGACCTCCTTTACCAGGAGCTGAAGGAGTGCTGCCTTATACAGCTTATACAAACAAAAAAAAGACAAACAAAATCTCAGGCCTTTTTCCAAGATCAGACAACCAGGCCACTTAAATGAACGCATGTCTACTAAGGCACTTCAGGATATTTCAACAAACAGATGCAAACACAACTGTCTAAGACAAAAGAAACAACGGAAGTGTAAATGTGACAGGTTGTTGTAAATGTAAAGTATAATTAAGCCGAAATTCTACAACAATGTCCGTTGAGATTTTTATATTTTTGGAGTTTAAAGGTAAACAGAGCCATTTTGGTTTTGTGTTTGTGTTATTCCTGTGAAAATCATATTACAGTGAATTGATAATTGCTACATATTTGGCCCTTCAGTTTTGGTCATTTTTGTAGTAGCAAAATGTGAATGAGATCCTCACAAGGACCTGTCACTCAGAAGCTGTGGGGGGCACTTTAACACTCCCAATCCCCACCATTCTTACCCTGATTTTTCCTGCTGTCCTCCCAGAAGTCTGTTGGAGAGATCTGTCTATACGTCTCGCTCACTAACTGCTTTTTAATCAATTGGTATGCATGTGAACCTCTGGAAGTCGGGTCCCATGGGGGGAGCTTTTGAGGAGGATGGGTGGTGGCCACAGGGATTGGGCCGTAGTGATGGTTGCTCTGAGAGCTCACTTGGATAAGAGTAGAAATCATGACACAAGTTGGTTAAAAAAAAATCTCAAAAGTGATTTTTTTGGGTTTTTTTTGCACAAGTTCTCTTGCTCAGCTTTTGAGTGATATAAACTACAAAAAATTTTATTAAAATTACATAAAATCTCTAAAGCCTGATCACTGGGCTCTTTATGGATACCATCAACCAGAAATACCTTGTTCAGTAGGGTTAAACAAATTATTTTGTTGTGGAAAAAATTCAAGCAAAAGCAAATTAATGTTTACTTTTCACAAGTGCAGAAATTCTTCCGAAGGGCTGAGTACAAGAGGGAAGAGTAAGAGAATGACTTGTACAGAGGTACTGAGGGAGTGATAGGGGCATTTCAGTAAATTACCCATCAGACTTTGGAGTGTCATAGGCACCATACCAGCAGAACGCCATGGCTGTCCTGGAGGATAAACATCCAGCAGGTCGTGTTCTCTGCTGCTTACAGAAAATGAAGACGTTCATTAAATAGTGAGGATTAGAAAGCTTAAATCATTATTATGGTAATATATGTCTGTGAGTGAGGCGATAAATAGCGACTCACCTTATCATTACAAACACCTTTAAGCACAAGTTATTCTCTGGAATCTCCATGGGGTTGGCTTGTTTTTCCCAGGATTTAAGACTTCAATTTTCCACCAAGAACGACATCATTACGGGTGCATTAAAAAAAAGACATATTCCGTTTTTTTCTCTTTCAGTGAAGCTTCTTTTCATGTTTTTTTTTGTTTTAATCTATTTACTTTTGAATGCTTTTCTCTTTACCTGCAGACTGAGAGGGTGTAAGAGTCCACAGTGGATGTACCGCGTTGAATCCACACAAGTAAACACTGGAGAGCTATATGCAGAGTGCAGAGATGTATTCAAGCGTCATTCATCTCTGTGCCAAATCACTCTGAATTGTTCCACCGAGTTCCTGGCTGGAACTGCTCTCTCAGTGAAGAGCGGAGGTTGGGCAGGCCGCTGGTCTGAATGACACACATCCAGTCTCATTACGCTGCAGCTACTAGAAAAACATCTCACAACAAAAGCAAACAAACACACAAACAAAACAAACCTGGGAATCTGTGTTGCTTTGGCCAATGTGTGTATGTCAGGCTTTGGCATTCACCTGCGCTTTTAAAGAGCCCCAGCTGTATGTTAGGAGGATGCCGAACCCCAAGGAATGCCTGTCTTGGTATTTTTCCAAAACTCAAATTCTGTGCTGGGAGCTCATTCTCAGTGCCACACTGAGAATGGAAAATAAGGCCTGATAATAACCTATAAATCAAAACAGGCTTCCCCAGTGTCAGTCGGGGCCATTGCTGAGTATGTGCTGCTCATTATATATATTTTGCTAGGGTTAGCAAGAATACACTCAGAAGAAATGTGTGGATGCGTATCCGTTTTTTTTTCTGCACCAATCTTATGTCAACCGCATCTACTTTGCTTCAGCTTTAAAACATAACCTTCCTGCTAAATGGTCATGCAATGCAGCTGTCACTGTGTTTCTGTAAGGTGAGATAAGCAGGGGGTATAAACAGAAAGATGGACAAAGAGAAACAGACAGACACAATGGCTAAAGATGCAGTAGGCGTAGAATACAGGCCTTCAGGCACGACCACCTACCTCCTGCTCCAAACAACTGCAAGACCCTGTGTTGGAAGCAACTGTTTGTTGTTGGCTTTTGTTCTTTGATTTGTAGCTCCAGTGACAGATTCTCCCTGCAAAGCAATAGCTTGTCTTTGAAAACCACATTCACCGCAAGAGCAGTGGACGACATGGGATGTGAAAACGGAGGAGTTTTATGGAGGTTTTTATGACAATGATGAGTCCCTGAGGGTGGTCCAGCAACAGAAGGGCATGGGTACTCGGTATCACAAGGGGTCTTGGTGGCCTGAGGAGGGAACTTCCAGCTCTGTTGTGATGAAGCACTTTGTACTCCCAGTTGCGCACATACAGCATTGAAGTCAAAAAAATGTCTGCTCATTTATTGTTGTAGGCTGTCATGCAAGTGCCCCCCAATCTTGAATTGGAATGGAGCATTCTTGCCCCCCCTGCAGCAATGACAAGACTTTATGCTGAAAGGACTAAATGGAATACATAAATTATGCCCACTGTTTGCTTTCAGGCAGCTGGAGCGTAATGCTGTGTTTGCAGGTTCCTGCTGGTTCAAGTGTGCAGATGCCTGCCCTACTTTTCCAGTACAGTTTGGGTTCTCATTCAGCTGTAGCAGGGTGCTGCTGTCTTTGTGCTTCTCACAGCCAGTGGGCACATGCATGGTATGTGATGTTCTCTGCCATCTTCTGGAGGAGGTAGGAAGTCAATGTGAGGGTGAAGGTGGGTGGGAGGTTGGCTCTCATGTCCACCAGACATTTCCACCAAACTGGCTGCCAGCATTGCCCCCTGCTGCTGCCCTTTTTCATGCTCTTCCAACTTGTGCAGAAACCCTTCCTTTGCTTTTCCTGCACTCACTGGATGTTAGACCTGAGCAAACTCCTCGCTGGTGTTGGCAGCTGCGGTTCAGACTAGCTTGTCTTGTCTTTGATGCAGAAATCACCGTGTTTTGGCCCATGGACTCTGGCTTGTCCTTGGCGGGTCTCGAATGCCCAGGCGCATGCGGACTGCTGTCGGTGACTGGAGAGATAACTTCCAACTTTGTTTTGACACTTTTGATTAAGGAGCATTGAAGGAACACCTGTACAGCTAAGGGAACAATGGCCAAGCCCTTAGAAAGATTGATTTTCTACATTAAAAAGGGGTCCTTTGTCTAAAGCTACGCGATGCTTTCTTATGCTAATGAGTCATGGAAGATTTCCAATTCAATTTCACCTGAGCGGTGGTCAGCTACGCTGTTCTTTGTGCCCAGTCTCCCGGGCCCTCCTTGTCTTTTAAACTGCAATTTAGCAGCGGCGGCGGACTGGCGGTAAATTGACAGGCGGCTGGGTACTCCTTCCATGATATTAGAGCCATCGAGTTCTATTCAATCATAGCAGCGACGCTTGGCTTTGGGGCCTAAGCCTTCCATCGAAGCCAGTTTTTGTGTGTGTGTGTGTGTGTGTGTGTGTGTGTGTGTGTGTGTGTGTGTGTGTGTGTGTGTGTGTGTGCGCGTGCGTGCGCGTGTGTGCGTGCGTGCATGCGTGTGTGCGTGTGTGTGTGAGATACTGCAAAAATGGGGAATAAAAAGAAAGGGAAGCTTGTCAAATGTGTTTAAGGAATCAGCCTTTTCAGGTGTGACAGTATCTGGCTTAGTCTGACCTGCAAGCACATGTACATATCGTGTTTATGTGCTGTTAACAGAGAGCAGGCCACGCAATGGTGATTCAACAGCAGTTTCGCAGAATGAGCTACTCTTGTGGTGTGAAGCTCTGGATGGTCTCCAGAGAACAGGTTTCAGTTGTGGATACCCGAACCGGATCAAGACCAGCTTGTCCGTCTGGACTCTTGTGCCCCACTCACACATGGTGAAATGCGGTGCTTCCGAAACATCTTCATATTTCACCAGTAAGTTGTGTGATCAAGGTCTGAACCCCACTTATAAACAGCATTGTTGTGTAACCCTGAAAAAAGTTAATTTCTTCAGATGCCTTTACCAATTAAGAAAAAATATTAATTGCCAAAGTGACAAAATAATAAAATACCGATTATCAAGTTTAGACCTGTGATGAATTAAATGAAGGGGAAATGTGAAAGATATTCAATTTATAATGAAACTGAATCCTAAATAGGGTTCGAAATTATTATGTTTAAATTAAATTTCAACGAATTGAGAGGGGAAAATACAGAGCTGAAAGCAATAGCCTGCCTCACTATCTCTTTAATAAAAAGAGATATAAAGCCGGTTAAATTCAATATTCATAATTTATTCTTGTGATTTGAGGGCACGGCTCTAAATATGATTGGGAGTAATTTCATTAGCATGTGGAAATGGTGTAAGATGATGAAAAAGTTGCCCGTTAGTTCATGTTTCTGAACGCTCCGATGGTCTCTTTCGTAAAGAAATCATTTTCGTGATCATTTAATAACACCGCGTTTTGTTTAACACGGATAAAAACGGAAAGCAATTAATATAAGCGGGAGTTTATGGAACGACACATTTTCCAAACAGGCAGGTTATCCACGGTGTTTAATAATAATTATATAATTATTGTCGAGGAGAAAGTCGTACAATTTTTAAACTCTTGTTTTCAGAAAGGTGCAATACTGGGAAATAAAACGCCCTTCGCAGTGAATTAAAAAGACTAACAGTCACTAACACTTCAGATGTACTTTTGGAGGCACAATTTGTTTATACATCTTTCTGTATAGTTTATTAATATAATAAAACATTTGGGCATAATTTCTTGGTAATTTGTTTTGTGCTGCTTGAGCTTTACAGTCCTGTTCCACAGAGTTTCTGCTGAAGAAGAATACAAAAGGTAGCTGTCAAATTAATGTAAATGCAAAGATTATAAACACAGTAAATGACAACTGACGTTCATATATCTGAATGATGCATAGAGCCGTCACTCTTAAGTATTTCAGAGGCTGAATAGTTTGAAATAAACACATAAGTGCCGGGAATATCAAAATCATAAACCTGTATTGTTTATTATATCAATTATACAATATGGATTTATATAGTGACATTTGCTGATATAGAATAGATGTAGAAGAATATAGAAGCATACTGGTATTTAGAAATATCAGTGATACAGATGTTTGAATTAACAGATACATATTACCAGCAGGTGATTTTTGTATGTGACTTCACAGATGTAATAAAAGTGTCAGGTGGACAAGACATTAACAGTCAGAGGCTGATTGATACCCAGAATTATTGATGGAAAGGCCAACGTGTAATGTGGGATGTGAGGACTGACAAGGTTGTTGTACAGAGTAATTTCGAAATGGAAGTATACCATTCACCCCGACACGCCCAGTGCATGGTAATTATAATGTCTTGCTGTCCCTTAGTGTTGTCTCCAAACTGACAGGTCCTCCAACATGCATTTTTTTTATTTCACATTTTTTTAACTGTCCCATTTTTTGAATATTTTTTAAAATCAAAAGCTGACGTGCAAATGGGCCTAATTAAATCCGGTTAGCCTGGCTGTCACATGCAGTAGCCCTGCTTTATGTGTCGTACCTTTGTCGCTCTCTGTTTGTATCGAGATTAGACCAGGAAAGAGGAAAAAAACAACTCTTCTTGGAGGTAAATGCAGCACTGTGGCTTGACAGTGTCTGCAATAAAATATGCAAGAAGGTTTGTTGTCACATTATTTGGGGATTTGTCATTCTGCTGTGGCAAAAAGCAGAGGATTTCTTGTCCAAAAACATGCCTTTAGACTTGAGATTCTGATCTTGTCTGACATTTCAGCTGTATTAAACATTAGGCGATCCACAGTAAAGCACTTTGCAAAACCCTGTTTAAACTAATACACAGAAATACATTGTATAGCTTCTCAAAGTAAAGCCAGAGACTATGAGGCTTTTCTTAGGGATAGGATATATAATATTTCAAGTGCCACATGTGTATCATTTGATCAAAGTGATGTGCACATTGAGATGTGTTTTTCAAATGTTATATCTTCATTTACAGAATGGAAGATTAGCTTCGGATTATTAAATCATATATGATGGATGAGTAGAAGTATTCTATTGAACTATGTGATGCTCTAAATTAAATTCAAATATTTATTTCTTTTACTTCATGGCTGTGTACACAAGTGTTTTAGCTGCACATCTCTGAAAAGTAACTGTTTTCCCCTCAGCCATTTGGACAATTTAACACGAAAATCTCACCGATGTTTTCCTTTGAATGTCAGAGGTATTGAGGTCGAAGTCCTGACTTCTTGATAATGTTTTCGAGTTTCAGTAAAATAGATATTTATAGTAAACTCATTATTAAATAATTTCCTATATGCTTTATTTGATTATTTAGCTATAGAAACTGCACAAATTTTACCAAGGAAGTTTTATCCTTATTTTGACTTTTCAAATTGAAGATGACAAATAATTTAAATTATTGTGATGCCATTTTTACCTCAATGTATACAAATAACATTAGACATAGTTTTAGAATGGTCAGATTGCTGTTTTAATTATTTTCTACTACTTTATAAATGCAGTGCTTTCCTCTGTGCAATTTTTTTTTCATCACAGTGCCACTGTATAGTGCCCAGGGTGTTATGGATTATGTTACGTGTAAATATAAGGAAAAATGAAATGTGGACATTTAATAGATAATAGATGCATGACTAGTAATTGTAATGTGGCTTTATGAGCACCAGACTGTAAAAATTGAGTAATGTGGGCTTTTCCGGAAGCATTCTCCTGCTCCCCGCGTGCCTTCAGCTCGCTCACCTCATGCTGCACACAGGCACAAATAAAACAGCCATTGACAAGTGGTTCTTTTTCTCCTGATTTAAATGTAATGAAATAAAATGAAATTTGTTTAAAAAGAGAGGGGGAGAGAAAGAGAGCGAAAGAGAAAGAGATGCCCCTTGGGTTGGTATATCTGGTGCCTGCCCAAGTCCTTTGCCCCTCCCCAATTAATCGCTGTGAGTCTAAAGAGTTTACATTTCCCCACATTCACTCCGATTCCACAGCTGCCTATCTCAGGAACAGGATTTCCTTGGTCGGCTTCCCAGTTTGCATCCCCACGAATCTCGTCCACCGCCGGAGGGCTGATTAGGGCCCAAATCTTTCCGCTTGTGAAAAACTCGGAGCCGGAGTTCTCCTCTCAGCCCACATCCACCACTTTCCCTGGCATTTCTCATGATGTGACAATTTCTCTTTCTCCCCGGCTTTCTTTAATCTTGTTTTTATTTTTTATTTTTTTTGGGTGGATTCCGACATGGTTTGACATTTTATGGACGAGATTCAATTCTTCTTCTTGGTTTCTTAATTCTCTCTGGGTGAGACGACAAGCGCTAAAGTCTAATACTTGGCAAGGGGAGATGTGGATTGGCCAGGCTGGGAGGGGGTGCTCAAGAGAGACACTTCACAGCGATGGGGCGTCGTCTCTAACTTATGGCCGGGACCAAGGCAGACCTGGAAAGTTTCCTGCTTCCACAAAGGCCTTCCGATGAAATGCTGAAATGTCAGGAAATGTAAATAAATGTGGAAAAAAAACATCTGCATGCCAGACAAAGGAGAATGTGATGTAGTGGTGGTATTTTTATTCTTCCGTTAAGTTCTGCTTAAACAAATGTTTGCTACATTAGTTTTGTTAGAAGCTAGACCATTTCTGGGAAGAAATGTCTACCCCATACTAAGACATCTTCCCTGTGAGCACCAGTATCCATTCCTGAGAACTGGCCTACAGCTGGTGGTTGAATTACAGAATTCAGCTTCACAATGCAAGAGCTAAACTGAGGATAAAACTAATTACAGGTAATCTTCCT
Source organism: Arapaima gigas (assembly GCA_900497675.1). Taxonomy (NCBI): domain Eukaryota; kingdom Metazoa; phylum Chordata; class Actinopteri; order Osteoglossiformes; family Osteoglossidae; genus Arapaima; species Arapaima gigas. The sequence goes on from UFQX01000030.1 coordinate 1,438,275, forward strand.
CTCCTGGCGCCAGTGACATCATCCCTAGCTGGACATCTGCTGCTCACTTCTACTCCACTCAGAAAAAAACACTGGCTTGCTTGAGTCCTACCTTGTGCAATAGGTTTTACACATACTCTGCAGCATGGAAAGGATCCAGTATGTGGTTAACATGGCTTTTTCCCCTGAAGTTTGTATGATTTAACTGAACTGCTAAGTTTGCATTGTGGCTTAATCTTATATGATTTTGTCCCTTAGTTTTGTCCTGTCTCTCTTGGAGACACCATTGTCGTCACAGGTTGATATCGATGGTAAATTGATAAAATAAATTTGATACATTTTCCGTTATTTCTCAAGATATTGTACATGATATACTTAAAATGTAAAGGTGCCATTAATGTTGATCAGACCTAGACTTATACTTTTGGCTGTCTATATGGTTGACTCAGATGTTTAAATTTGTTCCATTAGCAAAATAAATATTTTATCTGCATCGTAATTCTACCATTACTGAAACAGCATAAATTTTTGCAGGCTTCAGCTCTGGTGTTGTATTTACTTGTGTGCATTTGTATTTTATTGGTATACCGATTCTTTTCCTGATTCTGATGTAATCCAATTCTGTTCTGTCATTTAAAAATTGTTTAAATAATTTAATCATGCATAAATTATTTCATTTTTGATAATCAATAAAACCTCTCAGGTCTCATATCAAAGCTCATCATATCAGCACTTGAGACAAAAATTATCATCAAAGCTTGTTACAATGCTTTTGATGTTCAGATGTCAAAACTGTCCTGTGATATTATCTGTAAATGTCCTCAGGACATTAACCTAGGAGCCTTCTGGGAGTTTGAGTTACTGGGTAGAGAGTAGTTCAGGTGTAATTGTAACTGGAACATTAAAGGCAACAGAATAGTGTGAACTTTCATTTTATTTTCCATCTGATATTACCCCTTCACTTGTTTGACTGAAGCCTTGTACAGATCTTTGTGACAAGTATCTCTACCAGTGACACTGTACCGTGGCTGCCAACGCTTTTTAAAAAGGTACATTTTAATTTCTGTCAGTATGAAATGAACTGCACTGGTCTTTCATTGGTCAGCATTGTTAAGAGTTCCAGGAAATTTCGCCACCATATATGAGCAATCTGGACTTTTGAAACTTCTTCTTCGTTTACTTTAACCGTTCGTCCTGTTGAGTGGTACTGCAGTTTGGAATCTATCCTGGAATCACGAGGTACCAGGAGACGGGGGTGGAGTAGCCTGGATAGGACCCCAGTCCACAACAGAGTAGCCACACCAATTCATGCACATTAGCACACTGCAGGTAATTTAGAGCTATCATTGAACCAGTAACACACATTTGACTATGGGAGGAAACCAGAGGACCTGGAGGAAACCCACACAGACATGGGAAGAACATGCAAACTTCACACAGACTGAGTTGGATTTGAATCTATCCAGGCACTTTGGAGCACCAAGGCTACCCACTGCACCATATACCACCCGCTGCAGAAATACAAGCTCTAAAACAATCTTGCTGAAGCACGTTTGGCCCAGCCTCTCCAATTCCTTTCCTGTCTGCATTCGGCTGTCAGTTTCCAATTCTTGCGCCATCTCTTGCACATATTTATCAGAACACATGAACAATAAAGTCAGCACCGTTAAATGAGCAATAATCAGTTGGGAATTATTTTGGCTTTTTTTAAAAATTCCAGTTCAAAGTTAGGGAAGAAAAAGCTTGGAATTCTGCATATATCTAATTGTTTGCAGATTCACTTAATATTTCTAACCTAAAGAAAAATATCACAAAGCTGCTCTGCTATCTGATGTAATACTATAAATAATTTCCAGTTCATTCAGCCATGGAAAGAGGACTTGGTTGCATGCAAAATACAAATTATAAGATATAATTATACATTTTAGAGTTGACTTGAATTTTGCTAGAACCTAGATTTCTCATGGATAGATAACTGTTTGAAATGTTTTTAATTATTGCTTTTAGCACCAAAATGCATAAGCATTAAAGGGATGTTTACATTCTCAAATAAATTCTAAAATGTGTTAATTTAATAGCATGCATTTTCATACAGTCATATTTATACTGATGTTAAAACATTAACACCAGCTGTTTGAGATTTCTTTTCCTGTATAATTTTTAATGCATTGAATAAGGTGTAATTGGCAGCAGTGGCAGCAGTGGCAAAACTTGTGTTGCACTTTTCGAACCCAGTTCTATTTTTTTCCTCTGGGTATATTGTTGCTTATAGTGTAAAAATGGCTTTTTCTACACTCTATTGGATGTTTTGTGTCAGCTGTTTTGTCTTGATGCTGTACAGTCTTCTTTGTATTTTGTGAAACTTATTGCTTCCTTGATTTATGTAGTTTTTAGTTTGTAGTTACTCTTTTTTAGCTTGCTTGCACTTTTTGCATTTCAGGGGAACTATACATTTAGGAGAAATTTTAGGAGGCAGATTTTTAATGCAGTAATGGAATTTTTTTTGTATTTGGATTTGAATACTTTGAGCACTTCAAGTTTGAATGTGCTGTGCAAGGTGTACTGTCTCTAAATTCTAGAACTTGCACCTAGGTATGTGGAACTTAAAACTTTAATCTGCTGCAAGGAATTAACACACACAGGAATATGTAGTAGCTGTAACAGGTTCAGTGCTTTTTAAACTGTTAACTCATACATTTTTTTTAAGTCATGAATTCTGATCCCAATCATGTTCATACTGATATTTTAAAAAAGCCACATCAGGTCACTTTATGTATTTTAAGAACCTAGAAATGTTGCTTCACTTAATTTTGAAAACCCGCACAGTCTGGTCAGAGAAGTGCTGTGGTTTGATGATGGAGATGACCCCACAGCACCGTGTCATGCATGGACCACCACGTTATACAAAGAGCCCCTCTGATGCTTGCTGCTGGTGATTAGAAGGCCAGGCCTCACCCCCTTCCCGCCGGCTGTGGCGTTGGTGTAATCCCTGGCTTCCCAGCCACGCGGAAATGGTGTTTATTGGCACGTAATAAGATCAGGATGTCGTACCGTCAATATCAGGGCAAACATCGCCGAGTAAGTGGCTGATCCTGTGGGGAGATGAACGGGCTAATCCCTTCAGCCCCGGGGATGTTGGCTTACACTCCGCCTTATTATCCTGGCTCAGCCCGCCCTCCCGGACTTACACGGGAATGCTGTGGTGGAGTGGGCAGAGATGGCGGAGGCTGTCGAATCCATAGGGAGAATTTAGGGGCTAAATATACACACCACTTGGAAACACTACTGAATTATCTGCCTGGGTACCAGAAGATTAAACATGATAATCCACCCCCCCCCCCCCCCCCCCCCCCCCCCCCCCCCCCCCCNAAGTTAAAAAAATAACCCCCCCCCCCCCCCCCCCCCCACTGTAACTTTGCAAGGGCTAGGCTTTGATGGGACTCAGAGCTGCCTGTCATCTGTCTTTCGTTTTAGTGTTGGATAAACCATGAGGTGGACTCCTTTTTTTGTGCAATATTCACATTATTATTTGGATGCTGCTGCATTCTGCTATTTTCACTTTCATGCCCACAGTTTTAGTTTCAGGCCAAATACTGCATGGGTTTCATATACAGTAGACTCACAGAAATATCGAATATGGAAAATGTCCAGCGTGCATTTTTCTAAGGTTGACTGGGCACAGACAACTCTTGCATCAATATCTGTGTATCCCATGAAGGATCCATACGCGAAAGCTCAAAGTATGTTTTATGTTTTCTGGACTCAATCTTTTTAAAAGTTATATCAGTAATTTTCTCTTTTCCTGCCCTTAACCACTGATTTCTGACAAGGTTGTCATCTAACAGAACAACTATTAGGAGCTGAAATTGTTACAGCACCAGGTGCTAAGGGGATAGTAACACTGCTGATAATCAGTACTGTTTTACATCCTGATAAGTGTGTGGAGACCTCTGGGATACATCAAGCCTTTTTGAATGAAAGTGGGCAACTAAATCCTTACCCATCCTGTAGCATGAAGGTGTTCAGTGCCTGAATTCCACTGGATCTGCTGTCAGTTTTTTTTTCCTTACATACAGTGAGGAAGCATTAAATTACTGTAGAAAGCCACAGAACTGGTCAAAGTGAAAACAGCATAAAATACGTTCACTGTCATGCCAAAAAATGTAGGAAACAACAAGCAACAAAGGAACTAATGTCAGCTTAGGCTACCTTTTCTCTAAGTGCTGCTTGTTCATTCTGGAAACACCCAGGATTCCTCTCTTCTGATTTCAATTGGCTTCCTCGGTGTCAGTAAATGCAGGTGATGTGTGATGTGGGATTCATCCTGTCACCACACACTTTCTGCCATTCTGTCTCGATGTGGACCACTGCTGCTCGTAGAAAAGAGAGCCTTGCTAATCGCGTTGCAAGCAGAGGGCAATGTCACTGTGACAGGCTAATTGTTTATGGATGAAAAAGATCCCTCTCACGTTGTCCCCAGGGCCTTCTGGGTAAAGAATGAAGCCTGGCATCACACAGTGCTCCTAGGAATTTGGCCGAAAAGTAAAGTCATATCAAGGGTCTCTGATTACAGTGCTTTTATCTGGCTTCATGAGGGCGAGCAGGCCCTAAGTAGGAAGTTTCCGTTCTGATTTCTTATTTAGTTGCTTAGAAGACATTTATAGCCAGAGTCACTTTGTTGTTTTGTATTTCATACATTCATAGAACCATGTAATTGTATTTAACTATTACGGTTAATTATAATTATAATTTCAACAGTACAAAAACAGAGACTACTTGCATTGGGAGTTGCAGCCATCAAGTCACTATTATATTTCCATAACCATCAATAAGTAATGAACTGGCTAAAGACCTGTGTCTAGGCAGCTAAAAGTTCTTTAAATGAACCAAATTCTTTAAATGTTTTTTAATGACTCTTGCTTGATTGTGTAACACTTGTTTTATTCTATATCTTTTACACCTTTTCATAACATTCTGTACTTGGCTGTGTCATGCACCGGAGGAGCCATATGAACCATCGAAGGAAAGAGAGTAGATTCCAGGATGGAAATGGCCTCTGTTTACAGGAAACAGTTTTCTGGAGCCCTGCAGGCAGAGATGCCATTGTTCAACGCATCACATGATTAGTTTACTGTCTTCTGATTAGAAATTAATTAAAATGATTAAACTAATCCTGCCGAGTGCTGCTGACATTTGCCCCCCCCCCACCTGAGCGATGTGGAGGGCTAGAGAGGGGGAGCGAGGACAAGGGTCTTTGCACAGCGGGGTGCCTCTCATGACAATCAGCTCCTCACCCCCACCCTGCCACCACCCACGCATCCATGTTCAAATGGAATCCATGATAGGTTGGAAATCTTTGTGCTAATAGGACCCCCGTCTTGCAAACCCAACTGTTTCCCACACACATCGGCTCCTGCACTGAAGCCCTAGATTTGCTTGCACAAAGGTCCATCAGAGTCAGACAGTTGTCCTGTAAGAATGCCTCTTTAGTTTTTTCATTCACTTTTTTATTTGGATTTAGTGAAATATAAGGTAGACCTTGCAGAAATTAATTGTGCAGGAGTTATGAGTGAAACGGAAGCTTTTAAAGTGTTAGGGGCATCTGTCAGCAGGGAAAGAGAGGGTCATTGCTGAGGCAGAGGGCAGTTATAGCGTTGGTGACATGCTTCTGAACACGGCTTGCCGTCGGGTGAGCAGTACAGCCTGAATGCTGAGAGGCAATTATCTTACGGGCAGTAAACAGGAATATTATGTCACTGTGCTGACAGATGCGATCATTTGTTGTTGCTGGAGTGCAAAAGGCAGGGCTTCACGTGCCTTGCAGTTGTTGCATTTTAAATTTCATACTTGAACGAGCCTGTAATTTGCTCCCAATCAGTCCCCACCGGATTGCCTCCAAGACAGTTGTGCTATTATTTAACTGTGGACTCCCAAGATAAAGGTTTCAGTGCTTGCCTATGGCTCACTGTGTCATCTTTTTCAAATTGTGTCTGACAACTGTTAAGCGTTTAAACAACACCAGGGCACTTGTCAGACACGTTTGAGTGCAACTATAAAAAAAAAAAGCTCCCGCTGCTGTTGAGCACCCCGGCTTTCATTACACCAGTTGTGCTTGAGCTAAAGTGTAAAATATATCTTGTCTGGTGTGGCGTAGAGAAATGAGTGTTGGTTGGTTGCAGTGTTACACACCTGTGAACCTTAGAGGTCTCTGTAAAAAGGATCACCTGGTTGTTACAGTGTGCCAGGCACAGTGACACAAAGCTCACATAATACATATGCAGGGATGACTTATATGCTGTAATAATTGTTCATAATACTTGCAATTTAAAATAGATTATGGTGTATATAACACTGGTTCCAGTGAAATGCTTGCAATGGTCAGGAGTAATTAAGAAATTAACAACTGTTACATTCTGTCTTCACGAGATGCAGAATTTTTAAAAAGCTGCATGACCTTTGTTTTATGACCACTTTAATTTGGTACTAACCTTTGGATCATTCCTTTTAAATGTGTAGAAGAGTTGGTGTTACAGCAAATGTGCTGCTACAGTAAAATGCAATATAGATGGATTCCCTTTATAGTTTTATATTATTTGTTTCATCAGCCATTCTGACTACACCACAGACCTGGCTATGTTCCTGTTGACACCTCAGCTCCTTCCTCACCACAGAAACCCCTCCTGCTGCCCAGTCCTGCTCTCCTGATCCTCTCAGTACTGTAGTGTCTTCAGTGTCTGCCTTTTAATAGCTTTGTGACATATTAGTTTGTGAAACCTTCCTTGGCTGTGACTGTCCACTTGCTCCAGAGTGTAGGTTTGGGTTGGGTGGTGTGTGTAGGCGGGGGCTAGGTTTGGCAGGGCGAATTGGGGTGGAGGTTGGGGGTGTACAGGAGTTTCCATAGCAATGAGGCCCAGAGTGCTCTTGGAAACCTAATTGGTATGCCTCTCCTGGCCGGCCTTATTGTGCCCCTGCTAATCACAGGCTTCTCGCCGTAATAAGGCTGCTGTACAACCCTGGCAGATTTTTTTTTGCCCTCCCCCCACCCTTCTCAACCCTTCTTTGTTTTTCTTTTTTCTAATTCCATTCCTGGCAGGCGTGGGTTTGTGGGGGGAAGGGATGGAGGGGCATTAGGGAGGTTTTTGGAGTTGGGGGGATGCCTGGCTGCCTGGCGGGGTGCCGTGCCCTGGTGGCATGGCGTAAAGGCTGGCAGACTGGCATTTGCTGAGGTGCCTGGAGCTCTGGTTGAACCTGGGCTCTGTTCCCTGCCAAAGGGACCACCTGCTGCGCAGGGAGGGGCAGCTAAACATAAACTCTGGGCAGAATAACACAAACAAAATCATGTTAGACCAGTAAACAAAGCATATTCCAGAGGCGGGAATGCCCAGGTGCAACCCAGAAAGACCAAGTACAAGGAATAAGTTTTGTCTTCAAAGTTGTGCAGGAGCCAACCTGGTATGACTTCAAGGCTCTACTCTTGCACACAGTCCAACCCCATGCTTCCTCCACACCACCCTCCTTATTGTAAACAGCTGATTTAATGAGGTTTCCTATCCAGTCCAGCATGTAAAGACTAATTGAGAAATGCTTTAAATAATTTCTAATTAGCACAAGTGCGATGATAATTGGCTCCCTAATCTGAGGAGTAATTAGTGGTACAGTGTGTGAGAGTGCAGCGTGGCTGAATGGACTCTGCGGGGCACTGATGTGGCCGGGCCACTTGAGGGGGTCTCCTGGTGAGGAAAGGGCAGACAGAGATGTCTTTGTTCACCATCGCATCCTGTGGGTGGCCCGTTGCCTGGAGAAAGCCCCGTTTTTGGCACAGTAGTTACTGAAGTAAACAGGCCCCCCAACCCCACATCTCCTTTACCCGTCACCCCAACTTGCACCTCTCTCCTTCTCCATCTCCCAACAATGCATTTTTACTTCTGTCTCCATCATTCTGCCGTATGAGTGTGACCCTGTACCAGCTCACCTTACCTCTGTACAACCCCCCTCCCTCTCCAAACAGAAGCTAAGTGTTTACAACCTGGTGTCCTCAGATGGACGGCCCTCAAAGGGACTGCTGGAAGCGCGTCTGATACTCCGTGTCAGATGTCTGTTGTGGTTGGGCTTCTGCTTTCATCTCTTGTTGGGAGAACCTATTAAAGGCCATATGGGAAATGGATTGCCTGCAGGAAGGCAGACCAGTGTCTAAACCAGGGTCCCACCGACACAATGAAAGTAATGGGCTGTTTCTTATGCCTGCAATGGCATCCTATGAAATAAGCTAATTTCGCTGCTAGATGTTACGAGGATACTACTATGTTTAGCCTCAGGAAGGTCTTCTACAATGATGGCATTATATCAAGTGATGCAGTTAAGTTAAACTAGGAAACACTGAGGATGGCTGAAACTTAAATGCACTGGCTTGAAATTTAACCTAAACATGCCTCTGTCTACATGTTAATATAAATCCAGGGTTAATCCTCTTGCTTTATCCTTTTCCTAAGATACTAAATAATCACTACCACTTTGTTGTCATTGTTCCTTGCGCATCTTCATAGAGAATTGGTGGTTTCCTTTATGGTGACATGACCTTGAAAACCTCACTATACATAATGCCCCTGGTTGCCCTGCAGCCAATGCACACATAGTGGTCAAGGATTTGACTCTGAATTCCAAGTTTATAATATTAATATTTGGAAAACACAGGTGTGGAGAATGCCCAAACCTGCTTTTGTTGAGAAATGTGTTGAGAAACCCTGAATTTGGGTGAACTGAGCTCAGCATTATGGGGACACCATATTGTCTTACCCACTTAGCAGTCCAGGCTGACAAAGCTCTGGTCACCAGTGTATCTTTGCATGGTCCCTCATTTCTCTCCAGCTGTTTTAACCTTTTATTTCTCCTTTTGTCTGCCCTCTATCGTTTTCCACTACAAAAAGCCATCGTGCAGCTCCCATGCCAACCTCTTGTAAACGCCCTTTATGAGCCCTGCTCCTGAAACATGTATTTTAGCCAAGCCCACTCAACCGCATTTGATTATTTTTTGCGTAGAGATGAGATGTGGTACTTTACCATTGTCTGCTATAAAATGCCAGTTTTACAAGAATGCAAAAATAAAGTAAAAGAAAACAAACTGCAGATTTTACAGAACACTCCTTAAACAAATGTACTTCTTATTTATTTACTGTTCCTGACATAACCAGTTTTGCTTAATTTTTAAAAAAAGAACAACTGATGCAAGTTCTAGTGCAAAAGATTGAAGAAGATAACGAATAAAGAAGTATTGTCAGTAGACAGCAAATTACATTTATTATATTCTTTATATTTCAAATCAAGCATCATCATATTTTTACCACATAAAGCCACGCTCTCTATGTCTTAACTGTAAAAAGCTCACAATACCAGCTTCTTTTGATTGCCAGTCCACATTAAGCCACCAATGCTATGGGTTCAAACAGTAATAAAGGGCTGTCAAATTTTTGTCAGGAAAACTAATTGCTCATCCCGTTTCCTGGATTTTATGTTCTCTCTGCTTGCCTCTCTCCCCTCCTCTCCCTGACATGTGGAATGAAGCATCTGCAGATGTTTCCTTTATTGTCCAATCAGCTTCCAAAGCCATATTCTTTGATTTTGTTTCTTCCCTTAATGTGTTGTGTTTATTTCTGGGGAGTTCTTAGATGTTCTGGGTTCTTGTGTTGGTGTTGACCACCTGTAATGGGTTCTACGTAAACACTTTCTGTTACCTTATTTTGCAGACATGTATTATGAAGAAATTTAAGCACTTTATTAACAGAAATATGATTCCTGTAGGAAATGCACATACAAGTAAGAACGTAAAAATAATGTTTAAATTATGAATAGATTTCTACACCCTAGCTTTGGGTGCTTAGTTCTTTTTGCTAATAAACCAGACTATGCTAATGTCCTTGTATACCAATATTTGCTTTTTAAAAAAATCTGATTGCAATGGCACACCAAACACCACATCGGTGGCATCTGTACCTCTTTGTCCTGTTGCTGTTGCTGCCCAGTTCTTGCTCTGACCTTTGACCTCAGACTTAGGGGTGTGACACAAGGTTGACAAGCCACCTGCAGGGAACGTGTGGCCCGGCAGTTGTCTGCGCCAGGCCTGTCTGTGAGATATGCTAACCGTGCGTGCAGACGCTGGCGGCCCCACGGCCTTTCCCTGACATTTCCGGGGCCTGTGCAAGGACATGCCCTTTTCTCCCTCTTCCCGTTTTTCCCAGCTAATCAGGCAGCTTCAAAAGGAGCCAGATAAGGCCATTGTTGGCCTGACAATGTCCTGGTGATATGGCCTGGGTGCATCACAAGCAATCGCCCCCCCCCCCCCCCAAAAAAA